>PVKS010029272.1:0-25518 GCA_004027875.1 Aplodontia rufa | reverse complement strand
TGAGTTCTTCTGGGGGAAACTGCATTAGATGAAACCCATAGTAGCTTATCTATGTGTTAGCATTACCCCTGGTTATTAAAGTTTATACACAATGATTGCTACAGTTTTGACAATGTTTCCCCCTCATCTGTATCCTGTATCGCAATATACTTCTAATAAATGTGGAAAAAAAATAAATAAATTTGATATTTTCAAGTATATACAGTGATGATTGATAAAATAGGTAGTGCTGTTTTATTCTGGTCCTTATGATTGTGTAGCTTTTGTGGGCTCCTTTTTGCATGGGGATCTGCTCTTTGTTCAATAAGGTTTGAAACCTTGATAGCAAGTTTTAGGCATACCTCAGTCTTAAAGACAACTAACAAGTTTTTTGGGGGGGTTTAAAAAAATATAAAATACTAAATAAATATGTTCTTCCTTTTCATTGAATCTTACATATGAATTTCTAAGTTATTTTGGCACACCCAGTGAAGAGAATGGGTCTGAGCATGCTGTCAGAAATTGGCATGGGCTACATTTATGAAGAGAGATGAGGGAGCAGATCAAAGAGAATTGTTTGGAAAACTGTAACTCATGTAACTGCCAGCTGGCTTCACTCTAGCTTTACTGATGGCAGACACTGGGAAATAGAAGTCTAGGAGAAAAGAGAAGCCAAGGATCTTTTTTTGCTTCTTTCTCAGCCTGGGTTGATTGTATATATAGTCCACTAACTCCAGCTCCAGCCCTCCCTGCCTGTCAAGCCCAACAAGGTGGTCTGGCCTTTGCACTCATCCTAGTTTCTCCCTGCATCTTCCCAGCCTCAGGATGGTAGCAGCTTCCTGTTAGGGCTAATCAGTAGGTTGGTTTCCTATCTCTTTTTCTGGGCTCTTCCTTCACTGTAGCCAATTCCTACGTTAAACTCCCTGCGTATTTAAATACTTGAGTGTGGTTTCTGTTTTTCTGGTTGGACCCTGACTTGCATACCTTCTCCCCATTTTCCACCTCTTCAAATTGGTTGTAAATATCAGTATCCACCTAACTCAGCTTAAGCCAAAGGAGAGTTCATTATTTTAAATATTTAAATGTCCCACAGGAACTGAGAAAGAGAAGCAGCCTGGAACTAGAGCTTGCCACTGTTAATAAGGAAGAAACATAAGAAATTCTCTCTGCTTCACATTCTTCCCTCATTTCCTTTCTTTCTTCATGCCTGCTTCATTTTCTCTTCCTTTTTTTTTTCTTTTTTGTTTTTGTTTTTGTACCAGGGATTGCACTCTCAGGGAGGTGGTTAACCACTGAGGGTCATCCCCAGCCTTTTCATATTTTTATTTAGAGACAGAGTCTCGCTAAGGTGCTTAGAGCCTCGCTAAGTTGATAGGACTGACTTTGAACTTATGATCCTCCTGCCTTAGTCTCCCAGAGTCACTGGGATTGCAGGTGTGTGCCATTGTGCCAGGCTCTCTCTTTGTATTAACCAGTGGCTTTGGTTTCCTAGTCTTCATGGTGGAAAACAATCATTATCAGTAACTCTGAAGTTCATATCCCATTCAGGAGAGCAGAGATTATTTTAAACTCAATTCCAGGTTCCCTGGGGAAGAGAGTTCATTGTGTCAACTCATGCCTTGTTTTGTCATCTCTGACCAAGTGTCCAGAGTCACTCTGTACCACCTGGTTACCATCATGGGCAGCAGTTTGGATGAATAGTCTTAACTACTACAGTAATTCCCTGACACTTAGCCATTCTAGCTAGTCCTCATGTCCTTAACTTCTTCTGCAATGATTATTTCTCTATTTATAATCCTCACACCTAAGCTCTTGATTATTCTGTCCGCCTTCTCACCTTTTCTCCTACTTTACTCTAACACATAAAAAATAATACATCCAATCAAACCTTAGTTGCTTGTTCTTCCCTGAATACTTAGTACTTTTACATTTTCTCCAACTTTCTCAATACATGCCATTGCTTGACATCTCTGCTTTTTGAAGTTCTTTTTCTAAGAAAATTTACATACTCCAAACTAGTCCCATTTATAGGAAATGAGATTGGTATACCCAAGCTTATGAGGGCTTTACTGTTTCTTGGAAGGGAATAAATATAAAAAATGCTGGAAGGGCTGGAACGGTGGCTCAGCAGTTATAGTGCTTACCTGGCATGCATGAGGACCCAGGTTCAAGCCCCAGTACCACATATACAACTGTCAGAGAAACAAAGGCCAGATGAAAAAATAAATAAAATTGATTTTCTCTCTCTCTCTCTCCATTTTTCTCCTTAAAAAGAAAAAAAAAAAAAAGGAAACTAAACAAAGTAGAGAGTAACCGCATAGGCTCTGAGTTTCACCATGATGTCCAGCACCAACTTGGGTGGCAAATGGATGGTGGTGTCCATAGTAGGTCATGCTTTCGAACTTCTTTGTTTATGATGAGGATCGTTCCTCCTAAAAAAGACAAAGTAAGTCTTACGGAGGATAGATGTAGGCCATCCCAACTTTTTACCTGCTACATGTTCAGGGAAACTACATTAGTGGACTTTTATGAAGTAAATTATATTTTTCTTAGGAATTGTTAGAAGTCACAGTATAATTGGCTTTGGCAGCAATCCATTATTATAAAGATGTTAGCCACCATGAACACCTTTTTTAAACTAGAATTTTGTTTCAGATCCTATAAAGTGAATGTAAAGTGATTCAGAATTAAAGATGTTTCAGAATATTTGAGGTAATGACAATTTCTTTAAAATCCATAAATTTCTATGAAGCAAACAACTTTTGAGAATCATAGCAGTGTTCTTAAACAATAGTAGTAGATGCCTGCAATTCATTGTTGATGTTGATAATTATGTTTTTCCCATTGAAGAGTGTTTTTATAAAGTAAAGGCAGACCAGTTGTTGTTGTTCTTATCTCTTCCTGCCATTACAGCTTATGTAGAGTTACATACAGTAAACTCTAGAGTACATTATTCAGTATAGCCATTCATTCAGTCAAGCTAATGCCAGGGTACTTGAAGCAGTTAAGTATTGTTAATTATTGTTTCTGCTTCTGCACATGCCTCTTTAACATTTTTGGAAACCTATCACAGCAGTTTATTTTTCAGGCATAAAAGCATCAGATCATTAGCACATGATTTTGAATAGGAATGTTTGCTAAGATAGGCGTAAGACAGTATCTTGACTGTGCTGCACACTTATCTTCTCCTGAGAAATAGATGGTGAAAAATTTAAGGTTGGGTCATGACAAAGAAAGTATTAAATAGTGGAAAAGAGGAAATAAAAGATCATGAAATACAGTAAAATACTCTTTATCCTTTCACTATCTCAGTGAGAATTATAGGATGCAAATCAAAGAAGCAGTTAATAAATAGCTTCATGTACACAATAACATTGAATGTCTAGGCTAGACCCTGGACCAACATCATCAATATTGTGGGAGCTTGTTAAAACAATCTATTGCAGGTTTGAGGACATAGCTCAGTGACAGGGCACTTGCCTAGCACACACAATCCCCAAAGCCAACCCCCTCCCCAAATAAAGCATCAAATAAAATCAGAAGAATCTACTGAATATATAATAATCCACATTTTTAACAGGATCTCCAAGAGATTAATATGAACCTTAAAGTTTGAAAAGCATTGAAGCGTCACTTAAATATTGATCACCCAGCTAAAAAAACGTTCTATATCATCTGCCTTGTACCACACAAGATCACACACCCACGCAGTTAGCCGGGCCTCTCCGTTCATGTACTTCCTCTTTTCAAGTGGTCTTGTTTCCACCCTACCTTAGCTATGCACTGTCATCGTCACAACTAGGACATTGTCATTACTAATATCAGGAACCACTCCAGAATTTCACTTCAGTGCTTCTGGTTGTCTCACTCTCTCCCATGTTCTTGTAACTCACTCCCTTTAGTTCCCAATGCTAACATTTTTTTATGCCATAGATCTAGAATCTGTTGATCTTACCATCTTTTCACTCTCATCCTTCTTCTTAATTCCCATCTTACCAAGCTTTAATCCTAACCACTATGCCATTGTAATCATTCCTGCATACATCTCAGTCCTCTTGCTTCTTCATATTCTATGGCTTAACTACAGGTTATCTCCAACTTCTATTCCATGCTATATTTGTACAACTATGTATGACTGGGAAAAAACTGAGGACCATGCTAATTAGTTTCATTTTAATTTCTTGGACATTTACATCAAATGAACATTTAGTATTACCTTACAGCTGCACTTTATTTCCAGTCCATTCTCTCTCTACTTTTCCGTAGAACTGTATTGTACCTTCTTGCTCTTTGTACATCAAATACGTTTACTATTTTTACTCGTGGTTGATAATCTTGGTTTCTGTTTCACCCAGAAAATAGAGGGAGGTTAGAAGAGCTATTACACAGCTTCCCACCACCACGTAGCCCCGTTGACTGTCATTGCCAATAAACTCGGCCTTCCCTCTGCTACTGTGGGAGAACTCTTAAGCGTCTAGCCAAGATCTATTAAAGGATGCTACTTTAATAGTTCTTTTTTCTCCAGACATCCTTGATTTTTCCCTTTTGATGGTTATTTTACATGATGCTGTCTTCTTTTCCAAGTTACAGTCCTTTTCTCTCATTTAAGGAAAATTCCTCACAATTATCCCCGTTTTCTATCTTCAATTTCTCCCTACCCATTCCTTCTTGAACTCACAGTGATCCCACCATTATATGCATATCCACCTGCATATTCCGTATCTCCTCTCTTATCTCAGACTTCACATGTCCAGAATTGCTCCGCTCACCCACCTACTAAAGAACCTGTTTCTCTTACCTTTGCCTCTACTGTAGCTTTAATGTTTATGAATCAGAAAGACAAGAAATAGTTATCTTCCCTTTCAGTTGTTTCTTTTTTTTTTTTAATTTTTGGTGAGGCTGATCATTTTTTTGTGTGTTTAAGAACTGTTCCATGTTCTCTTTGAATTATCTATTATATCTATGTACCTTCTACTAGCTTTGTTTTTATGTCTGTCAAATTTTTTGATCTTTTTCCTTAGCTAATATTTATAGCTCGTAGTTTTGTTTTTACAATTTTTGACAAAATCTCTAGAATAATTGGCTCAGGACCTTTGTAATATTTTTTCTTATTTTAACTTTAATTTTTCTAGTGTTTTTACCATTAAATATGGTGTTTGCTATTTTCTTTTCCATAGGAAATTAAGTACATTACTTTTTATATCTAGTTTTCCTTCATTTCTAGAATTAGGAAAAATCAAGCCATCTTCTCAGACATCTCCATTTTGAACCTTGTCAATATCTAGGTAACAGGAATAGAGGATAGGGGCCAGTACATTCCCATGCTGGTCTAAGCAAGGCTGGACCTGATTGCTTGATATCAGCTCGCTCTCTGCTTTGGCACCATATACCTCAGTCTGGAGGTTTGGGCCTTGGCATTACAAGGAGGCCTGAATGAACATGCCCAGCCTTATGTGGGGAAAGGAACCACATTCTGGCTCTGACAGGTTCCCTTTCTCATTGGAGCTATCATTGTTATTTAAGTGGGCTATGGTTTTAGATGTTCTGTTGTATAATGTGAAATAATAATAACAATACCCGATGTGCTAAATACTTGCTGTATGTCAGACATTGTTCTTTTTGCCATGTAATAATCCTTTTAATCTGGACAAAAAGCTTCATGAGATAGGTGGCATAAAAACCATTTTTACAGGTGAAGAAACTAACGCACAAGAGGGGTTTAATAACTTTCCCATGATTATTCAACTAGTAGGTATCGATTATGAGTTCTCATCAGTAAGTAAATGATATAATTACTGTGTAAGGGTAGTAATGATTTGGAGACAATTAGAAAATGTGTCTTTACTTTAGACTATTTTATTCCAGAAAGTTGGGACTTAGAACCTATCTGAAAATATAAGAATTCACTCCCTGACATTGTCAGGTAAATGAGATCTTGACTTTGTCTCTGCAGATAATTTCTTACAGCCAAATTGGCTGTTAATTGAGAATGTATCTGAAAAAGAGTCTCAAGGGCATAGGAGATGATCATTTAGCCCATAAAAGATAAATCATTCTAAATGGGATTCTCAGGCATATATACACTTAAGGGGGTAAAAAAGACAAAATTTTTAACAACCCAGAAAAGGTTTTTGCTTTTTCTATTTATTTCTGAGACTTTGAAAATGCATGAGAGTTTTAGTATTTTCTTTTGTCACATAGAATATAAGGGTGAGACCTATATGAGAAGGTAAATGGGAATGAGTTATGTTTCTGAATCTGAAATCAAAGCCTGTTTCTGTTGCATTTGATAAGGAAAGCAAAAGTCATGGTTTTTCAGTAATCAGTGCGTGTGACTTTTTCCTTTTGAGTTGTGTATTTCCTACCATTATTCTGTACCTTATGCCTAAGTAATATAGTAGCCTTTTAACTGGTCTCTGCTTCTTGGTGTTTAGTTTTCTTCTCTATCCTTATCCTACTGAGAAATGAAATTGAACATCAATCATATTATGACACTTCCCTGCTTTGGAGACATTCTTCATTTTCATATGACAAGTTTATTTAAAATTAGATATTTTTTTAGAGGCAAAAGCTTTGTTAAAAGACTAAGCTTCACCAGCCTGTCTACCTACTTTAAATAAAGAGATAAACATAAGAAACATATCAATTCAGTATTTAAGTAAAAGGGAATATAGTAGGATATGTGGAGTTCTGTGTAGAACAGGAGAGTGGAGATTTGGACTTGGGAATGGGCAGAAACAAACCCTCTTGAAGGCCAGGAAACAGGAGCTGCAATAGCAGTCCTGCAGCAGGAGCAGTCTTGTTAGTGTTTCTCCTGCTAAAATGGAATGCTCACCAATCAGTCTCATTATCTTTATCCCTCCCTGTCTTCAAGATGTCAGTTCCACAGAGGGAGCATCTGCTTGCCCCTTTGCCTTGCCTGCTTACCCTTACTATATGGAGCATTTGTCTGTTTGTTTCTAGTTTGTAGGGGTTTTTTTGGTCAAATTTGACATTGTATTTTGGATTGAAGAAGTCTTAAATCCAAATGAGTAATGTAGATGTTTTTTTGATTATGGTTAAAAGCCAGCTTACCCATACAGTGGAAAGAAAAAAATCGAATTTTTGTCTGATTTTGTGAATACAAACTAGTTTCATGAAAAGGCTTGTACTATGTCAAATATCTTGCTGACTTGTGGAATTTTGTGCTTTAGTACATTCCTTTTAAATACTGGCTGTTTCAAAAAGTATTTGTACCATAGTTAGCCACTGATCTCTTTCCTAAAGTATTTTCATTTTCATGTCATTGGTGGGGGTGCTTTTATGGATGTTACCACCCTGTGGCACAGAACGGATGGTGAGGGGGATTATATACATTTATATACATATACATGCACACATATATAATGAAATATGCATGTAGATATGTAAATTGTAATGGTTTTATGTGGCATATTTTTATACTTTCGCATTTTTAATATTAGTATGTCATGATTCCTAAGTCTTTTCTCTAGGTTTCCTACAGTTCTGAGCTCAAGAAATGTAAACATCACCATTACTTTCTTGGTATTGACTCTGCCCCTAGAGTAGAATAAGTATTGAAATCAAGAGTGAAAACCCACATCAAGCTTCATATCATTGGAGAACCAGTTAACCTTTCTATCTTACCCTTCCCTCTGAATCACAGTTGACAGAGTTACAAGTGATGCTGAAATGAAGTTCTGACACAAGGAGCATGCTCTTCCCTGGTAAACTAGAAGCTGTTTTTGAGCCAGGATAGTGACTTCTGGTTTCCGGGGACCATGTGTGTCTTTCCACATTGACTCTGATCTAAATACTGAGAGAAGATATTCCAGGCACTGATTAGTTGATATAAGTAATAGACTGCTTTCAGAGTTGTTTTCCCATCTGTTTGCTATTATAAAATTATCCCCCTTATTTTTCTCCTGCTTTGATGAGTGAATATTTTCCAAAGAGATGATAAAAAGGCAAAGGAATAAACTCATAAACAGAAAGTTTATATTCCCTTTCTGCCATTTACTTGCTGTATTTGCCTAAAATTATAGTAAGTTGAAAAATACATGCAGAAAGTTCATTTTAGCATTCATTATTTAGTGAAAACATGGAAACCTAAATTTGTAGCAGGAGAGCACCATTTCAGTTAATTATATACAAAGAAATTTTGTGTGGATAGCAAATACAGTGCTGTAGTATGTTTTATTGATTTGCAGCGGTGAATGTGATGGAGAATAATGTCTGGTGTATTATTTAATGAAAGGCAAGTTGCAAAGCAGCATTTACATGTCCACATTTATGTACAATTGTGTACTTAATTTCTGCATGTGTATGTATTCATGAAGCAGTGTCCAGAAGTAGGTTTAAACAGTGGCTTTATGTAGTGGGCAGATTTAGAGATTTCTTCCCTAGTTGATTACCCATTCTGGGAGCCAAGATTATAATGTTGAAATTTATCTCTGCCACTTTTACAATGATTTTAGCACCATATTAATGTTGTTCTTAAGAAATTTTAATGTTTAGTATTTGTTACTCAATCATGGCTCTTGAATTGCTTCTTAAGTATTTTTTGTTATTGAGCCTTTGAAATATGAAGGCCAGAATTGGTTTCCTGATATTGACTATGTATATTTCACTATGTTAATAATTTAATTGTCTTTAGTGAATATCTTACTAGCACCTCTGTCTTAATGTATATTTTCTAAGGGTAGAAGCCGTATTTGTTAAAGTTGATCTGTATATCACAGAGCAAAGCATGTCCTGGAAATAAAATTCTGTATTTTAATCTTTGAATGCAAAATATATTTCAACTAGTTTATTTAACAAATCATTTTCTGCTCTATTTAGGTGTAGAGTTTGGTGCTCGAATGATAACAATTGATGGAAAACAGATAAAACTTCAGATATGGGATACGGTAAGTACAGTGAAAGTACAGTATATAACCTCAATAAAGTTGTTTTATAAAAGTACATGATCGGGGCAGGAGTGGTGGCTCAGCTGTTGCATTTGCTTGGCATGTGCAAGGACCCAGGTTCAAACCCCAGCACCACATGCACAATGAAGTGTCGGAGAAATGAAAGCTATATGAAAAACTAAAATAAAATTTAATCTCTCTCTAAAAAAGTACATTTTAGGGGCTAGAGCTGTGGCTCGGTGGTTACGGTGCTTGCCTGGCATGCGTTGAGTATACAAGTTCAAACCCCAGCACCACATACTCAGCAATGTCTCGGAGCAACGAAAGTCACATGAAAAACTAAATAAAATTGTTTCTCTCTTTCTCTCCCTCTCTCATTGTACCTCTCTCTTTTAAAAAAAAAAAAAAAGTACATTGTAGTGGCTGGAACGGTGACCCAGTGATTGGGACACTTGCCTGGCATGCGTGAGGGCCCAGGTTCAAACGCCCGCACCACATAAGCAATTAAGTGTCCAAGAAGCAAAGGCCAGATGAAGAAATAAATAAAAAGTTGATTCTCTTTCTCTCACTCTCTCCCTCTCTTGTTAAAAACAAAAACAAAAGTACATTGTATGCTTGTTTTGTTTAATGTTATTTTTTACCTGTTACAGTTTTTTAGATACTAAAATCCTACAGCCATGAAACAAACTATGATAAAGAAAACTAGTTTTTCTAATGTGGTGATTTTAGCAGGTGTGCCCTCAAGTGTTGGGTGTTTGTGAGCACATCTGAGTGAATGCTAAATGAAGTGCAGCAAATGGAAGAGCTTCAGAAATTATATTTTTAAGAAAAATAATCAGCAAGTCTGAAGTATGCATATAAGTAAAATAAAATATCGATTCCTCAGGGTAACTTACTTGACAACTTATTAATTTATTTTAAGCTTGATTCAGTCCCAGCCACTTGAATGAAGTCATCTTGCTCCTAATCCTGATTCTGCCTATTACCACTCTTCATTGAGAACCTAGAACATGCCACAGTGTATAGTTTTTAATGGTGGTTTCTCGTCTGAACTTGCAGAATACAGAAAATAATTTGAGTGACTATTTTCTCTGTTCTCCCATCTTAGATGCTTAAAAATGAAGGTAACTATATTTTATATAAGGCAGCAGTTTTCAAATCTTTTGGTTTCATAACACTTTATACTTAATAAGGACTCCAAAGAGCTTAGATTTTATGGCCTATAGCCATATCATTTGCCATATTAAAAATTAAAACTTGAAGATCTAATAGATTTTTTTTTCAGTACTAGAAATCAAATCCAAGGCCTTATGTGCACTAAGCAGGTGCTGTACCACTAAGCTATACCTCCAGTCTCTAATTCATTTTAAAATAGCAATAATAAATTCATTACCGATTAGGAAAACACTGCAACTTTTATGAAAATAAAGGCAGCTAAACACATGTAAGACTGGCTTGTCACGTATAGTAGCTATTAAAGAAAGGAATCATGAGAATATCTAGTCTCAGCGTGAATTCCCGAGACTAAGGCAGTTGCCGAAAGCTGTTGGGGGACCTACGGGTTCCTGATACATCCTTCGTATCCCACAGTTGGCCCTTAATTGGTAAACCCTGAATCTGTGCCGTGCTCTAAGAGTTATCCATTACATTCTAGGGTCTTGTGCTTCAGTGAAGATTCATACTTTTACTATTTTTTAAGGGTTTTCTCCTTGAGCCTATAGCTCCTCAAAACATATTTGATTTATGTTCTCTAAGGCTACACAAAGTCTTTTCTTTCTGAGAAGTGTAAAATTATGATTGTCAACCAAAAGTAATTATTTTCCATTTCTGTTAAAAGAATTTCTTCTTTTTCAGAACTGATTTACTTAAGCTGGGTTGCTTTCTTATTACATTGTGTAGCACACAATCATTCAGGATAGTGTAGTGTGAACCAGGCTATTTGCTATTCTTTTTTTTTTTTTTAAATAACTTTATTTAGTTTTTCACATGGCCTTAGTTGCTCCAACACTTAGCTGTGTACGTGTGCTGGGGTTTGAACCCGGGTCCTCGTGCTTGCCAGGCAAGCGCTGAAACCGCTGAGCCACCTATTTGCTATTCTTAATAAACATGTTTTTCATATCTTAAGTACATAAATACTTGCTTTGCTTGAAATGCTCTTTTCCTTTTTCTTTTTAAGACTAGCTCAGATACTAATTCTTCTGAAGCCATTATGACCTTCTTGGAAATAACTTAATCTTTCCATAATATTTTATGCACATTTTATTATAGCTCTGGTCCCATTGTTATCTTATTTTTTTGTTCACACATTCATGATCATAAGAATAAGCATTATGAGAGAAGGAACCAACCGTATCTTGTTCAACTTTGCATCTTATGTTCTTAGCTCAGTAGCTGATACTAGTGGTAAATTTTATTGAATTAAGTATAGAATCTCATTCTGTCTAAGCAACTTGCAGGATTATTGGATGTGTTCAGGAGATATCTTCTACCAAAGTACATGGCTTCAAAAAGGAATGGTTAGTATAGTAATGATAGTTATATTTTTGGCAAAACTACCTCGTCAATAGTTTATCCTAGTTTATTCCATTGTTGTTATGTACTTCCTTAAATCTTGTTTTGTTTCATTTTTGGAAGTGTTAAGTTCACTAGTCATGCCTTCTGTTAGTTATTTATTTTTAAAGTGAGAGAGAGAAACAGAGAATCAGTTTTATTTATTTTTTCATCTGGCCTTTGTTTCTCTAACACTTAATTGCGTATGTGGTACTTGAGTTCAAACCTGGGGGTCCTTGTATATGCCATGCAAGCACTTTAACTGCTGAACCACTGCTCCAGCCCCTATTTATTTATTTACTTGATAGAGAGCTAATTTTTTTATCTTGTTTTTGTTTTTCCTTTATTTATTAGTGTATGTAATGCTGGGGATCAAACCTGGGTCCTCACACATGTCAGGCAAGCTCTCTCCCACCGAGCCACCTCTCCAGCCCCTCATGCCTTCTTTTAATAGAAGCTTTTTAAATGTTTTTTTCTTTCAGCTTGTGAGTTCATTTTCTTGCATGGAAGAAAAAAATCTAAAATAATTGCTAATGCAATTACGAGTGGGGAATATAGGGGGGATTTATACAATGGGGACAAAAGCCTAGTTTTCGCCCTGTTGTTGTTGTTGGTTTTTTGTTTTTGTTTTTTTTTTAAGAGAGGGACAGTGAGGTGAGAGAGAGAAAAATCAACTTTATTTAGTTTTTCACATGGCCTTCGTCACTCCAGCACTTAGTTGTATAATTGGTGCTGGGGTTTGAACCTGTCCTCATGCCTGCAAGCAGATGTGGTAACCAAGCTGAGCCATTGCTCCAGCCCCTCTTCCTGTGTGTCCAAAAGAGAGATTTGGGTACCTTTGAAGACCTCAGAACCACCCTGAGAAAGAATTTCAGAGTTCCTAGAATGCAAATGCAGGACTTTAATAACCAGTGCCTGTTCCAAATTGTAAGGACATTAAAAAAAAAAAACTATTAAATTCTTTTGAAAGTTGTTTATTGAGGCTTTGTCTCAAGTCAAAAGCCAAAGCCAAATGTGTCTGCTCCAGGGTAAATCAATGAAGAAGCTTAAGTTGAACCTAGTTTCTATTCGTTGATTGGTGGAAAAAGGGCAGAGGAAAGTCTCTTCTCCTTTTAACCCTAGCCAGACTTTATCTCCTCTTCTGCTCTTACTCATCTTTTGTCTTTTGTCACTTTTTCAGTTGCCTTCCCAGCATATGCAAATAAATCTCCCCCTCCCTCAAAATGTGTAATATGGGGGTTTTAGTTAAGTACAAATATCTGCCCAATTTCCCTATAAATATATTTTTTTAGATTTACAGATGTTTTTCCATCAAATAAAATTTAGTGAAATAGTTCACACAGTTATATGGAAACTTGCATGCCAAAAATTTCTTCTCAGCAAATCACAGCCTTTTCTTTTTTGTATGTTCTTATTGTTCCTTTGAAAATCATGTCAGGGAAAAAAAATCATGTCGGTTTATACTTTTGACTTCTTATTTTAAAATCGAACATTATGTCGTTTCAGTGTATCAGTAAGGATGGATATCCAGAGTGCAGTAGGGCCAGGGAAGACATCTAGAACTCAGGGCTGGGAACCAGTCCTGCTTCACCTCTACCAGTCATCTCTGCTCCCACCACCCTCTACCTCCAAACCACTCCCATTGAGAAACAGAGGTCCTACTGTTTTACCTCCTTTCACAGTTGTTCATCTCCCTTTTCTTGAACAACCACAGGGATAGGAAACTACCTTCAACATTTCATTCTACTCTAATGATTATCTCCCACCTGTGGCATCCAGTTTTTCTTACATGACAATATTAAAAGAATCTAAAGTTGGAGATTGTATCCTCTTTTAAGATTTTTTTGTTATCAAAGTAAATATCCTCAATTTTTAAAAGCATTCAACGTGTGTTATTCTGTCTAAATATTTTCAGCCTCAAGATCTGGTTTAGATTCTGTAGGAGACTCCCTTTAAAAAGACCAAAATTAGGGCTGGAGTTGTGGTTCAGTGGTTATGGCACTTGCCTGGCATGCACAAGTACACGAGTTCAAATCCCAGCACCATGCACACAGCAAAGTCTCAGAGCAACAAAGGTCATATGAAAAATTAAATTAAAAAATTGTTTCTCTCTCTCCTTCTCTCTCTCTCGTTCTCTTTCTCGCTGTCCCTCTCTCTTTTTTTTTTTTTTTTAAAAAAAAAGGACAAAAATTAAATGGTCTAGGTTGGGTTTCTTTTTAACATCTTTGCTCTGGATAATGAGTAAAACTAAAAATCAGTTGAATTCACTGATCTGATGGTCATCCAAAACAGAAGTCTTGTTCATGCATGTTGATTTCAAAATTTTACAATTCAGTGATAGCAATTCTCTCTTTATATTAAGTAGGGCTAGATTTTGGGATCAAGTCTGTTGAGCAACGTTCCCAATATACATTTCTCAGTCAGTGGACCACTTATTTGGATATTTAGAATTTCTTTTTCCTTTTTGGTTTTTATTTAGCCTACATAACTGGAGTTTGTAGATAAATGACTAACAAAGTAAGACATATTACTTTAGTATTGATTCTCACCAATCTTAATTTTCTAACTTTATTGGCTCTTTGGGATCAATCAGAATAACATATTTCAATACCCACTGTAAATACACTTCAGTACTCTGATGTAGGCCTTCAAGGAGAACTAAAAAGGAAAAATGCATTTGAGCAGCATATTCATTTTATATAATCAGTGGTGTTAAGACCAGAAGTCCATGTGAGAGTGCTTTGGATTTATGAGGAGAAAAGGATGACTGTGGGCTGTAGTAGACAAGCTTCCTAGCTTTGTGAAAAATTTAGGAGTTATGGTCCTCTAAGGAAACAGAAATTGGATAGGTGGAGGGAAGAGAAAATCATGTTTCATACAGGGGAGACAATAAAGCAGGAATATTCAGACTATAGGCAAAATACCTCAAGGAAGAAATTGTACGAACAAGATATTTTTTGAATAAGAAAAAATGCTTTAGAGACAAGTGAGATCAGATTCTTGAACTTAACAGCTTTAAATCAAGTTAGAGATTTCTGAGCAATAATGAAATACATATAAAGCTTGGTTTTGTAGAGGTGATAGAGGAAAAGGAGCTAAGGTACTACCTACCATTTGTCAGCCTAGTTACTACAGAATTTAATATCACAGAAAGACCCAGACACATAGGAAATTCAGTTTGGGGGAATCTTTATTTGGCTGTTGGAAGTAAAATTTTAAATAAAAGAGCAAGTTTATTCGATCTATCAATAATCAGATGGAAAACAAAGGCCTGTAAGACTTCTTTTGCACAGATGTTCCATAATTCTGCTTTTAATGCTATAAACATCACTAAAAACAAGCATGAGCATGCACATTATCTCTTGAAGCACACTTGCTCTACTTGACTTTTTTGTATAAGTATCTTTTCGAGGGGCTGGAGCGGTGGCTCAGCGGTTTCGGCGCTTGCCTGGCAAGCACGAGGACCCAGGTTCAAACCCCAGCACCACGTACACAACTAAGTGTTGGAGCAACTAAGGCCATGTGAAAAACTAAATAAAGTTGTTTCTCTCTTTCTCTGTCTCTCTCACTGTCCCTCTCTCTTTAAAAAAAAAAAAAAGTATCGTGGTGATTTTTTTTTTTCTTTTAACTTAGCCTTATCATAACCTGATAGAAGCCCGTGGTCCATTCTGGCTATCCATAATCCAGGTTTACTTGTTTTCTGGTGCTATTCACTTAGTCATTCCTGTTTTCATCAAATGCATTTTTCTTTTGTATCCTGAGCTACCATCAGGAATTCCTTGTTACAAAAATCTTGTCTTGATTGGTTTCAAGCTTCTAAAATCCCTCTTTACCACTTTACTTTATAGTGAAGAGGATCAAACGTAACACCTATATTTCCTAAATTAACATTGTTCACAATATAAGTCAATCAGTTTAGACAAGTATGAAAGTTCTTTTTAAAAATTCGTTTATTTGGGGGCTGGAGTGGTGCCTTGGCGGTTGCGGCGCTTGTTCTAGCCTCAGCACCACCTATACAGTGAGGTCTCGGAGCAGTGAAGGCCACATGAAAAACTAAATAAAAATTGTTTCTTTCTGTCTCTCTCACTGTCCCTCTGTCTTTTAAAGAAGAAAAAATTATTTTGTTCTAATATGATCAAAATGGTTAACTGTTGGGCTAGCTTTATACAGTTAGTTTGTGTAATAGTTTATAGTTATAGAAACTATAATAAAATATTTTGGGGGGCAAGATTTATTTCACGGCTGCTAATGCCCATACTAGAGACCAGCCCAGAGTATGGAGTGGTCAGGTCTTGAAAATTAGGAAATTATTTTGAATACAGATCTTCATTTATTACAAAATAATCATAGTTGCATGGCTACATGCAGTCTTTGTTTGAAATATGTGGGGGTTTTTTTTTTTGAGGTTTTTGCCTGATTTGTATTAATGGACAAAATCCAGATTGAGTGGACTTAGTATATAGTGGTGTATTTTGTATAAGTCAGTTCCATATTGGAACATGTTTTTTATTTTCTGCAAAACAATTCAGGACAAACAGGGATGGTTTATAGAAGTTTGTTTTCTCCTTTTCCTAAATTTATTTTCCCTTTTACTGCTTTATAGTATTTTATCTGAAATATAAACATTGAAGGTTTAAAGTCTTTTACTTAATAGTGCTTTTCTACCAGTTCATGCATATAATTCACCCCACAGAATTTTCCAAAATTGTTTTAAAGGATTTTTACCTTCACTTTATCGTTAGCCTTGAGAAATATAAGAGCTCTAAGCATGATCTTTATATTGAATTTATAAAACATACATTTTTAAAAATTATTTGCCACAGAATCCTTCCTTGGTATATATGATTCACAACAAAATGAATCTCTTAAAAGATCTGGTCCATGGTTTTCTCATGCTAATCAATTCAAGAGGAAATTCCCCTGTTATTTCCATTTGAACTTGAATTTGAAAGGACTTTTTTGAAAGATACAACTCAATAAATTAATTTCATGCTTCTAAATAATATCCTATGTTTTTTAACCTCAAATTGTGGAATGAATTAACTATTTTTGCACCCCTTTTTTTTATCCTCTAGCATAAGACATGTTCTAAGTGTTAGAATTGGTTACCAAGAGAGGATCTAATTATTAACTGCTACACAGAAGTTATTCTGATTGAATTTTCGCATGTCCACTTACTTGGGTAGATGGAGTACTGACCATTTGTGCATGTGACTAAGACTTTAGAATTTATTCTTTCATTTCGCTGGCTTTTTCTGAATGTCACCTATGTGCCACACCCAGTGGTGGACACTGAGGGTAGTGACATTGGAGGGAGGAAAGACTATAGTTGGAGAGCCTACAAGAGCAAGGTGTTACTGAGTACTGAGTGTTAGAACAGGGCAGATTATCAGCTTGTCTGCATTATTAGGGTGGGAAAGGCTTTGTATTTACATTGGTATATGGGAACTCAAGATGTAAAACAATATTTTTCAAATTAGCAGATTTAAGTACAAAAATTGGCTTTATGTTCACTTAATTTAAATGTTTTTTAAATGTTTGCTTTTCCTCAATGGTAGAAACAACTAACATTTTAAGAACAATTTTTTATAAGAATTGTCTGTGTTAGGGGTTGGGGATTTAGCTCAGTGACAGAGCGCTTGCCTAGCACGCACAAGGCCCCGAGTTCGGGCCTCAGCCCTGAAAAAAAAAAAAAAGAATTGTCTGTTTTAAACTCAGAGGCAGTAGTCTTGTCCTTCATCAGCCTTTCTTAAAAGGCAGAATGCTAGTACCATGAGTTAGAGAAATTACCTAATTTTGCTTAATCTCTGGTGTCTGATTCACAAGTGGATATAAAGATGACTTTTACATCCTGTTGCCTTTTGACAAGCATTATATATCAAATGCAGAGAAAATTGATTAAGTGTGGAGGAAAATTTATATAAATTAAATTCAGAACCATTTTCTGTTTTTCATAATAAAATGATTGCTCAAAGAATTCCATCTTATGACTGTTGAAAGCTCAGTGCAGTTTATGATATAACTGATAAAATCTGCATCCTTGGCCTTCCAACAACCTTTACACCAGCAGATGGTGGGCGTAAAGATGTCATTCATCATTTATTTACAATGGGCTTTATTTATTCTAGTGTCAACAGCTGCCCCAGGGAGTGGGTTATTGAATTCAAATGTGAGGCTCTGGGTTATTTGCTTCCTTTCAAATTTGTCTTCAGAGCTTAGTTGCTAGGAGTCCATTCTGCACTCTAATAATGATTCATGTATTGTGAAACCATTCAGTAAATTGGGTTGTCAGGGACTGCCAAAAAGGGTTAGGGGTCTTTTTTCGGGTGGCAGGACCAAGGGTTTCGAGAAGGTTGCATATGCATCCCAGTGACTTGAGTAATAGTCATATTGTGTGACTTTTTCCTAAAACTGGTGAAGTTTTTCTCTTTTTATGCACCCCTTCCATATTCTCTATATGAGTGATATGAAAATGTAGATGGCACTGTTTTAAAGGAAACTGTGAAATCTTCTTTTCCTTCACAGGCAGGGCAAGAGTCCTTTCGTTCCATCACAAGGTCATATTACAGAGGTGCAGCAGGGGCATTACTAGTGTATGATATTACAAGGTGAGTACTTATCATTTATTCTGTTCAGTGGTCAGTGCAGAGAATATTTCTAAACTAGTATGGTTACCACTAATAAAACTACAGCTTCATCTTTATGGCCTGGCTGCTCACCTTTAAAGCTGTTTGTGTTGAATCAAATTTAAATTTACTATACAAATCTGCAGTCAAATTTTTCTTTATTTAAATAAGCACCCCAAATTATCAAGTTGGTAGTATTATATATTTGTTGGAATTTTCTAAAGTATGGTTACATTTAATTTCTAAACTGAAATATAATCAGTGAACTCTAAACCCAAATTCTGTACTTATAATCGGTTTCTCATTATACAAGTGGATATGGCTAAAAATTATTATCATTAATGGAATGTATACTGTTCATTGTGTATAACTAAGGGAAATACTTTGAAAACAGTAATTAAATTATCATTTATGTTTAGGAGAGATACATTCAACCACTTGACAACCTGGTTAGAAGATGCCCGCCAGCATTCCAATTCCAACATGGTCATTATGCTTATTGGAAATAAAAGGTAAAAAGGACCAGTTTAGAGGTTACTGTGCATCAATGGTGGACACTATAGATCTCTGTTTGTTTGACTGCTTTTCTTCTACATTTGCCTACGTGTAAATTACTGGCCTTTTTTTTTTTTTTTTAAAGAGAGGGACAGTGAGAGAAAGAATCAATTTTTATTTAGGTTTTCATCTGGCTTTATTGCTCACACACCTCATTGTGTACATGGTGCTGGGGTTCGAACCTGCGAACTCATGCATGCAAGGCAAGCCACCGCTCCAGCCCCAATTACTGGCTTCTTAAAATTTTCAAATTTTGGAAATTCTAAGCTATTTCTTTTGACTTTTAAAGTACAGATAAGCCACTCTGTTGAAAATTATTCATTTGAAGGAATTGGGTGACTATTAAGGATTATCCAATTTTTTGTGTTGTGGTTTTGGAGAGAGGAAGAGAGAGAAAAAAGAGAATCAATTTATCTGGTTTTCATTGTTCTGACAGTTTTGCCTATGGTGCATGGGTTCTGACTCGGGTCCTCACACATGCCAGGGAAGCATGATACCACTGAGCCACCACTCCAGCCCCTCTAAATTTTTATAAAAGTTTGGCAGTAGAAATATGTATCTGTTCTGTAATCATCCTTGTATGCTAAAATTACAATGATAATACATGGGAAAATATAGCCTAAGTTTCCACAAATTTCCAAGAGTAAGAAAAACTTTTCACTGATTTTAGTACATAATTACAGTGGTAACAAACTTAGTGTTTTTAGAATGCTAGACACATGAATGCCATAGGTTTATAATATAGATACTGTTAAAAGATAATGTGTTTAGAAAGATAAAATCATGACTCTTATACAATAATGAACTCATGTCAGAGTTTTTATTTATCTTATTAATTAATGAGGAAACCAGTAAGACATTACAGCTGGTTCAAAAGAGAACTATAAGTGCCACACATTTATAGTCAATTAAGGAATGCTGTAATTAATTAAAAAATGAATGCAAGGGGGCTGGAGCGGTGGCTCGGCAGTTACGGCATTTGCCTGACATTCACAGGTACATGGGTTCAGAACCCAGCACCCACGTACGTACACAACTGTCAGAGCAATGAGAGCCATGGGAGAAACTCTAAAAATTGATTGTCTCTCTCTTTCTTTCTCTCTCTCTTCTCTCTCTCTTCTCTCACTGTCCTTCTCTCTAAAAAAATTAAAATAAAAAAATGAATGCAAAACTGTGGAAAAAAACAACTTATGAAGTAATGATTGTATTCAACAAGACACAGTCTACATTTCTCTGGATAGTGATTAATTTTATTGTTATCTGTTTTCCACAAGTTAACCTTTACAGTCTTAAAATTTGTCTGATACAATTAATACAGTAATCAGAGGAAGATTGTAACACTAAATACATATAAGAAGAAAAAGTATCAATCAACAGGTATAAACTTGCACTTTAAGAAACTAGAGCCGGGTGTGATGGTGCACGCCTATAATCCCAGTGGCTCAGGAGGCTGAGGCAGGGGAATCGCAAGTTCAAAGCCAGCCTCAGCAATGTGGACCTTATCTCAAAATAAAAAAATATAATGGGCTGGGGATGTGACTCAGTGGTTAAGCACACCTGGGTTCAATCCGGGGTACCAAAAAAATAAATATAAATGACTGGGAATGTGGTTCAGTGGTAAAGCACCTCAGGGTTTAATTCCCAGTGCAAAAAAAAAAAAAAAAATATATATATATATATATATATATAAAGAAATTAGAAAGATAAGAACAGTTAAACTGAAGATAAGCAAAGAAAGGGAAGATTTTAAAAAATGTAACTAATAACAAGTTCTTAAGAAAATAAATAAAATAAATATCAATCAGGAAAAAAGACACACATAATATCAGGAATGAAAGGGTGACATCTCTATAATCTTTCAGATTCCATAAAGGATAAGATAATATTGTGAATAGTTTTAAGTAAATGGAGAAGTATACCATGTTAATAACTAAAGTTTTTTTCTTTTTTCACTTTACCCGTGAGCTATATCTCTAATCCTTTTTATTTTTTATTTTGAGAGAGGGTTTCACCAAGTTGCTTAGGGCCTCACCAAGTTGTTGAAGCTTGCCTCAAACTTGCAATCCTCCTGCCTCAGCCCCCCAAGTTGCTACAATTACAGGCATGCACCACTACTCCCAGCTTAGAAAACTAAATATTCTAAAGATAAAGGTTCTTCTCAAATTTATCTAAAGATGGACCGTAATCCCAATCAAAATCCCACACACTTTTTTGAGGGGAGATAGATATTGACAAACCGCTTTTAAAATATACCTGAAAATGCAAAAGCCATAAGCTAGCCAAAACAGCTTTGAGAAAGTGGAACAAATTAAAGGTTTTACTGCTTTCTCTAATACTGATATCAAGGTTTATTAGAAAGCTACTTTAATCACTTTAGTCTGGCAACAGCATATGTGTTAGCTTTCTGTTGCTGTGAAAAAATATAGAAGAAAAAGTAAATTAAAAGGAGGAAAGTTTTATTTATTTCAGCTATAGTTTCAGAGGTTTCAGTCCATGGTTATTTGACCGCATTGCTTTTGGGCTTTTGGCAAGACCTTATATCATGGTAGAAGCATATAGAAGCATATGACAAAGAAAACTACTCACCTCATGGAAGCTGGGATTCTAACAAGAAAGGAGGGGCTTGGGT
The DNA here is from genome assembly GCA_004027875.1 of Aplodontia rufa. Classification (NCBI taxonomy): domain Eukaryota; kingdom Metazoa; phylum Chordata; class Mammalia; order Rodentia; family Aplodontiidae; genus Aplodontia; species Aplodontia rufa. The sequence goes on along the minus strand of PVKS010029272.1, from coordinate 4,270 downwards.
TCTAATATTTCCTTGAAGAGCATACCCTCAGTGACCTAGCTTATGTCCAGTCCAATTCTGTCCCCCTCCTAAATATTCCACTACATCCTCAGCACCATCAGCTGGGTACCAAACCATCAACACATGAGCTTTTGGGGGACATTTAAGATCCAGAGTATAATAGAATCGATAGAGTAAATCAGTATAAGAAGTCCTGAAGAGTGAATCCATACATGTATGGTAAATTGATTTTTTGACAAAGGTGCTAATTCAGGGAAGGGAAAGTTTTATTAATGGGTGCTCATACAGTTAAATGGGGAAGTGCAAAAAAATGAAAACCGCCCTTTCCTTATAAAAAAATTAACTGGATCATATAGTTCAGTGTAAGAGCTAAAACTATTTAAAATTTCTGAAAGAAAATTTAAATTTTTTTTTAAGAGGGAGTGAGATAGAATCAGTTTTATTTATTTTTTCATCTGGACTTTGTTTCTCTGACACTTAGTTGTGTGTGTGGTGCTGGAGTTTAAATCTGAGTCCTCTTGCATGACAGGCAAGCACTCCAACTGCTGAGCCACCACTCTAGCCGGAAAACATAAAATCTTAATGATTCTAGTTTTGGCAAACATTTCTTAAATGGGGCAGAAAGAAGCATGAACTATAAAAGGTGTATAAATCAATAAATTATATTTCAACAAAATTAAATATTTGCTCTGCAAAAAAATAGTTATATAAATGAAGCTGGATATAGTAGCACTTTTATATAATCCTAGCTATTTGGGAGCCTGAGACAAGAAGATTAAAAGTTTAGGGCCAGCCTTGGCAATTTAGCAGGACTTTGTCCAAAATAAAAAGGGCTAGAGAGTAGCTCAGTGGTAGAACTCCCACTGGGTTGCATCCTTTACCTAAAAAAAAATGAACTGGTAGTTACTAAAATGAAAAGGCAGAAAACGTTCCAGGAGAAAGTATTTGCAAAACATATCTAACAAAGTATTTTTATCCAGAATATATGAAGAACTATCATAGTTTACTAATAAGACAACCCAGTTTTTTAAAAATAACCAAAAGATCTTTAATGAATTCATTAAAGAAGATACACTGCTAGTTAAGGGCAAAAGTTACATATTTATCTCAATAGATACAGAGAAAGTCTTCCAACAAATTTCACTACCCATTCGTGATGAAAACACTCAAGAAACTAGGGATAAAAAGAACTTACCTCAACTTCATAAACAACAAACCCAAAGCCACAATCATGAGTAGGAAAAACTGAAAGTATTTCCTTTAAAATTCAAAACAAGAGCCCAGCACGGTGGTGTATGCCTGTAATCCCAACCATTTGGGAGGCTGAGGCTGGAGGATTACAAGTTCAAAGCCATCTAGCAACTTAATGAGGCCCTAAGCAACTTAATGCGACTCTGTTTTAAAATAAAAGAAAAAGGGTTTGGGATGTGGCCCAATGGTTAAGCATCCCTGGGTCCAATCCCTAGTTCCCCCCTTCAAATAAATTCAGAACAAGACAAGGATGTCCATTCTCACCACTCCTAATCAATATAGTACTAGAATATGAAGAATCCACAATTGGGATGACATCTAATTAAAAACTTCCAAATGGCACACAATTAATACTATAAAGAGAGAACCACAGAATGAGATAAAATCTTTAATAGCCACTCTTCTAACAAAGGATTAGTATCCAGAATATATAAAGAACTTAAAAATTTCCATGAAACAAAGCAACTCAATTAATAAATGAGCAAATGAACAAAACAGACAATTCTCAGATGAAATACAAGTGGCCAAAAATATATGAAAAAATGTTCCACATATTTAACAGGGAAATGCAAATCCATGCACTGGGATATCATCTCAGTCCAGTTAGAACGGCAGCCAAATCCTTGCACTGGGATATCATCTCAGTCCAGTTAGAACGGCAGCCATCACGAATACAAAGAATAGTAAATGCTGGCGAGGATGTGGGAGGAAAGAAACACTTTTACACCATCAGTGGGATTGTAAATTAGTACAACCACTTTGGAATTCAGCATGGAATTCCTCAGAAGAATAGAAATTAAACCACCGTGTGACACAACTATACAGCTCCTTAGTATTTACCCTTAAGAATTAAAGTCATCTTACTACAGTAATGCATGCATACCCATGGTCTAGCAGCACAATTCACAATAGGCAAATATTGGACTACCCTAGGTGTCCCTCAGTGGATGAATACATAAAGAAAATGTGGTATATATACACGATGCAGTTTTATTCAGCCATAAAAAGGAAATTATGTCATTTGCAGGAAAATGGTTAGTACTTTGAGAGCATTATGTTAAGTGAAATAAACCAAACTCAGAAAGTCAAGAGGCATGTGTTTTCTCTCATATATGGAAGCTAGGGTCTCATGAAAATCAAAGGGAAACTGGCAGAGGAAAGAGAGAAGGGGTGGGAAGGAGAGAGAAAAGAGAAATACTAGGGAAGGATATTGACCAAATTATATTGTCATATCATGTGCATGTACACAAATATAACAACAGATCCCACTATTATATATAATTATAATGTACCAATTTAAAAATATGGGGAAAAAGTAGCTTTAAAAAGATATATTGCTGGTGGAAATTTAAAATAGTTTAGAAAACAATTTCATAATTTCTTTAGAAATTAAACATAAAGCAAGGTGTGATTATTGCATATACGTAATTCCAGCTGTTTTGGGAGGCTGAAACAGGATAACAGCCTAGGTAATTTAATGAGGCTGTTTCAAAATAAAATAAAAAGGACTATGGATGTAGCTCAGAGGGTTCTTGCCTGGCATGCGCAAGGCCCTGGGTTTAATCCCCAGAACCTAGTGTAAAAAGAAAACATATATCCACCATATTACCTAGCCATTTTACTCCTAGATGTTTATCCAACATTAATATATTTTCACACATCTACATAAAGAACTGATACATACAGCTGGGCGCAGTGGCATGCACCTATAATCCCAGTGGCTGGGGAGGCTGAGGCAATAGGATCGCAAGTTCAGAGCCAACCTCAGCAGCTTTGCAAGGCCCTAAGCAACTTAATGAGACCCTGTCTCAAAACAAAAAATAAAAACCAAGCTGGGAACATGGCTCAGTAGTTAATCAACCCTAAATTTAATCTCTGGTACTGGAAAAAAAAATTATACATACATTTATAGTAGCCAAAGACTAGAAAAAACCCAAATATCAGTGAATAGGTTTATAAACACAACTCCACAGTGAAGAGGAATGAACTGTTGATATGTGCAGCAAAATGAATAAATATCAGAATAGTTATACTCAATGGAAAACAGACAAAAAAACACTGCAGGACTACATTTATATAAAAATCCTAGAAAATGCAGACTTAATCTGTAGTGGCAGAAAGCAGATCATTAGTAGCCTGAGGTACAGGGGTAGGAATTAATGACTGGGGTATGAGGAATCTGGGAGACTGGTGGCTTTACAGACACACTTGTAAAAAAACAATGTATGAAAGAAATAATAAAATATTTTTGGAGAATAAGAAATTTTTTCATACTTTTATCTTGCCAGTTTTTTCCTTGTATCTTGATATACAATGGGTGGCAACTTGCTGGTGACTTTAAATTTGGTTGTGTAAATGTGTAAAGGAAAAACAGTATATATACAAGAAATGTTTCTGATGATTGAAGATAAATGATTCTTCTTTAAGTGAGAGTATAATGAATGGGAAAGAACAGAGAAATAAATGAGATTATTACTGCATGAGGTAAATTGGGATAGATCTCAAAACAGGGAATAAGGGCTGGAGCAGTGGCTCAGCAGTTCCAGCACTTGCCTGTCATGCACAAGGATGCAGGTTCAAACCCCAGCACCACGTAAATAATGAAGTGTCGGAGCATTAAAAGCCAAATGAAAAACTAAATAAAATTGATTCTCTCTCTCTCTCACTGTCCCTCTTTCTTTAAAAAAAAAAAAATTATATATATATATATATATATAATAAGCAGTTTTTAAATTAAATGCATTAAGCAATAGGGAGCCAGTGAAGGGACTTGAGAAGAGCATTGACCTAGTCAAAATGACAAATGACACAAATTTTTCTTACTGTGGCATTATAAATTGATAGAAGACATTGGAAACAGTTTTTAAAATGATCATTTTTATAATAAAAGGACTGTAAATATAAACTAAGCGAAAAGAGCATAAAATTTAAAAATGGCTTAGGAAGGGCTCAGCGGCTACAGCAGTTGCCTGGCATGTACTAGGACGTGGGTTCAAGCCTAGCACCACATACACAACCA
>PVKS010029271.1:0-25498 GCA_004027875.1 Aplodontia rufa | reverse complement strand
GACTGTATGATCAAATACTTCAAAAAAGGATTCATGGTGGGGAGTGGCTGGAGCGGTGGTTTAACAGTTAAGGCGTTTGCCTGGCATGCACAAGTACAAACCCCAGCACCCACATACACAACTGTCAGAAAAACGAAAGCCATGTGAAAAACTCAATAAAAATTGATTCTCTTTGTCTCTCTCTCTCTCTCTCTCACTGCCCTTCTCTCTTAAAAAAAAAGAAAAAAAAGGGGGGTGGGATTCATGGGATGATATGGGGTTAAAATGTCTCCAGGAAAATCATGTACTCTGTTGTTAATTAGAGTGGCCTGCTTACAGTGTAAACTGGACTGCTGAGGGAACATTAGACCTGCATATTGTGAGGGCAGGTCTACGAAGTTGTCATAGATATTCCTGGGCACCTAGATCACTTTCCTCCCTGTAGTGATTACTGTCTCCAGATGCTAAAGCCCTGCCTTCTTGGGTTTGATTCTGCAAAGGTAGGAAGAAATACTAAATATACCAAAAGTCAGATTTCCCAATAGGATCCTAAGATCAAGGACCAACCCCTTGTGCTGCAACCCCATATGCTGCTTCTGCTCCTGTTAATCAATAACCAGATCCTCAGCTCCCAGATAGTCTCCCACCTTCAGTGGGCTCCACATGGATTTATCCACTGTCAATGCCCATCCCAACTGCCACCGTGGACCTGCAGATCTACCCACTGCTACTGCTACCCATCCCACGTGCTGCCGTGGCCCTGCAGATCCACCCACCAGTGCCATAACCCCACAGATCTTCCTGCCGCTGTCTCTACCTGTCTCAGATGCTGCCAGGGCTGATGCCCCAGAGCCCATGAGCCGGTGACTATGCTCAGCCCAAGCCACCACTGCCTTAACCTGTGAGCACTGCCACTCTATGAAGTCCAATGACCGCCACAAACCAGTCCTGTTGGCATCCTTCAACCAAGAGCTCCAGGCCTCATCTGTGAACACTTAGCACTATGGAACGCCTTAAGAGGAAAAACCACACCCTGTCACGTTGTTAGAAGCCGCAAGCCAATGCATATTCCAGACCACCTAACCTACTCGACATCTTCGTGATTATATTGCATATGAAATAACCAAGTTAATGTTCAGTTGTAAAGATGGTTTCGTGAATAGTTTGCCCAAACATGCGTCAACACATATCTTCAACATGCAATTTGATAGAGAAAGGCCACCAATCTCAATTTTCCCAACAGTACAACAACCAAGGGAAGGAACATAAACACTACACCATCAACAGGGACCCTTAATCAGAAAGGGTTCTCAGTTCCCATCACCTGGCACCTGACTCTTATATCAAATTCAGTAAAAAACCTTCAATCAAGACAATCACACACACAGGCTCACACACAATAAGGAGAAAAAGAATTCACTTCAATTTAAAGAGCAAGCACACTTCCCCCCTAAACCCAAAATCCCCAAACCAAGGGCTCCACTGATAGGGAGCTGGACGAAACCAAGAGATATGTAACAATGATATGATTATCAAAATGATCAAAGAATTAAAAGAAGACTTAATGAAGGAACTAAGAAAAAATTCACAGGAGCTAAAAGATCACTTTAACAAAGAAAGAGATGCACTAAAAAGAAACATAACATAGCTCCTTGAATTGGTAGAATCAACCAAATTAAAAACTCCCTTGAAAAACTTGGGATTAAAAAAAAACAGGCTATGTAATCTTTAATAAGAAAGGCAGAATTTTCAGGAGCTCTTCAATGAAATTAGAACACCAAATGTGAAAATTACTGGAATAGAAGAGAATGCAGAGTGACAAACTACTGGCATTAAGAGCATATCAACAAAATTTCTCCCACATCAGAAATGAGTGAGAAATGCATATTCAGCAACCATATAGAACCCCAGATGGACCTAACCAAAGGAGAAATTCACCAAGACACATCACATTCAAAATGGGTAACAGAAAAAACAGGAAATAATGTTAAAAGATGCAAGGGAGAAACATCAAGCCACTTTCATAGGCAAAGCAATAAGCATCACCTCTGATTTCTCAGCTCAGGCACTAAAAGCAAGGATATCCTGGAATGAGACTTCCAAACTCTGAAAGAAAAATAACTGTCAGTGGAGGTTATTACCCAGCAAAACTCAGTTTCAAATTCATGTGAAAATAAAAATATTCCATGAAAAGATCAATCTGGCATCATTCATGAGCACAAAATCAACACTGCAAAGTATACTCAAAGACAAACTTCAAATGGAGGAATCAATAAACATAATTCTCAAAGCTCACAAGCAGAGGAAGTTCAATAAAAAATATAACCTCCTGGGGCTGGAGTGGTGGTTCAGCAGTTATGGTGCTTGCCTGGCATGCACCAGTATGTGGGTTCAAACCCCAGCACCATGTACACAACTAAGTGTAGGAGCAACAAAAATCATACGAAAAACTAAATAAAAATTGCCTCTCTCTCTCTCTCTCTCTCTCCCTCTTTCCTTACAAACAATATATATATATATGTATATGTATATACATATATATATAATCTCCTGCAGCTGGAGTGGTTGCTTAGTGGTCACAGTGCTTGCCTGGCATGGGCATGTACACAAGTTCAAACCCCAGCACCATCTACACAGAAAAGTATTGGAGCAATGAAGATCACTTGAAAAACTAAATAAAATTGATTCTCTCTTTCTCTCTCTCTCTCTCTCACTGTCCCTCTTTAAAATATATGTATATATATATACACACACACATATATATATAATCTCCTAAGCAATATCCAAATTAGTATGAAATAAAGTAAAAATTACAATTGCAGTGAACAACAATCACTATCTATTCTAACACTGAACATGAATGCTCTCAATTCCACAATCAATACACACAGATCAGCAGCATGGATCAAAAAACAAAATCCAACAATATGCTACTTACAGGAGATGCATCTCACAGCCAAAGACATCCACAGATTGAAGGATTGAGGTTGGACAAAAGAATACTAGGCACATGGCCCTAGAAAATAAGCTAAAGTTGCACTTCTTATAACAATAAAGCAGATTTCAATGAAGAATTAACCAAAAGAGACAAAGAAGGCCACTACATTTTAGTAAATGGAACAACACAAGATATAATCATATTAAACCTCTCTGCACAAAACATCAATGCTCCCAAACATGACCCTAATAGACTGTGGCACAATAGAACTGGGGGGGCTTTAATTCACCTTTAACACCAACAAACAGATCAACAAAACAAAATATCAATAAAGATATCTCCAGCCTAACCAACACATAAATCAAATCAACTTAACAGACATTTATGGAATATTTTACCACAAACAACTGAATTTACCTTCTTCTCAACAGCACATGGATCTTTTTGCAAAATAGACATTTTAGTCCACAACACAAATCTTAGCATATACCAAAAAATATTGTTGCAATCCCATGTCTCTGATAAGATTTTAATGGAATGAAGTTAGTAATCAACAACAAGAAAAATACCAGAAGTCACACAAATGCTTGAAGATTGAATAATACTCTCTTAAAGCAAGAACAGATGGATCAAAGAGGACAGAACAGCAGAAATCAACAAATTCTTAGAAATGAATATAAATGAAGAAAGAAGACACTGAAACCTCTGGGAATCTGTGAAAGCATTTCTAAGAGGAATTTATAGCACTGTTTGCCTACATTAAAAATCCAGAGAAATTCCAAACAACAAGCTTAGGCTCTACAACAAACCATCAAAGCAACAAACCAAGCCCATAACTAGTAAAAGACAGGAGATAAAGATCAGAGCTGAAACTGAGAATAGAAAACAATACAAAGAATTAATGAAATGAGAAGTTGGTTCTTTGGGAAAAAAAGTAAACTTACAAACCCTTAGACAATCTCACCTAAAGAAAGAATGAGAAGAAGCAAATTAACAAAACCAGGAGAAAAATGGAGAGATTATCACAAACCCTTCTGAAATCCTCTGGATTTTGAAAACCTTTGCAGATCAACTAACACCTTTCCCTTAAGTTATTCCATGAAATTGAAAGGGAGGAAACCCTCCCAAACACTTTCTTTGAGGCAACCAACCTTGATACCAAAACCTGACAAATATGCATCAAGGAAAGACTATAGACCAATATCCCTGATGAACATAGATGCAAAAATCCCTTAAAATTTTATCAACTGCATTCAAAACACATCAAAAAGGTAATACCCCATGACCAAGTGGGTTCCATGCCAAGGATGCAAGATTTGGTTCAACATGCACAGATCAATTAATGTGATCATCACTTAAAAAGAATTAAAGACAAAAAAACTGCATTATCATCTCAATAGATGCAGCAATAACCTTTGATAAAATCCAACACCCTTACATGTTAAAAACACTGGAGAAGCTAGGAGCCAAAGGAACTTACCTTACCTTTGAGAAGGCCATTTATGGCAAACCCACAGCCAACATTAAACTAAATGGAGAAAAGCTGAAAGCATTTCCACTTAATTCTGAAACAGTACAAGGTTATCCACTCTCACCACTCTTATTCCATTTAGTCCTTGAAACCCTAGCCAGCGCAATCAGGTAGAAGAAGAAAATCTAAAGGATATGAATAGGTAAAAAGAAAGTCAAACTATCTCTATTTGCTGATATGATAAGATCCCATACCTAGAAAACCCAAAAAACTCTACTGGAAGACATCTAGAGCTCATAAATGAATATAGCAAGTTGCAGGATACAAGAACTATAACCAAAAATCAACAGCTTTCCCATACTGCTAAAGTAGATATTAGTAAATCCATTCCATCCACAATAACCTCTAAATAAATAAATTAGTGAATGAATTAATTAAAATAAAATAAAATACCTGAGTGTTAGTCTAACCAAGGAAGTAAAGGATATCTACACTGAAAATGATAGAACACTGAAGAAACAAATTGAAGAACCTGAAAAGATGCTTATCCATATTCTTGGATAAGCAGAATTAATGTAGTTATAATAATGCCCATTCTACCAACAGCATTTTACAGATTCAATGCAATCCCTATCAAGATACTGATGACATTCTTCATAGATACAGAAAAATCAATTCTTAGATTCATTTGGATAAGAAAGAAACCCAGAATTGTCAAATCAATACTAAGAAAAAAAAATAAAAAGCATTAGGCATCACATTACCTGACCTGAAATTATACTAAAGAGCTATACTAAAAAAAAAAAAACAAAAAAAAAAACAAAAAAAAACCCAAAAAAACAGTATGGTATTGGTATCAAAACACACATGAGGCCCAAAGGAATATAATATAAGGGAAAATACAAATCTTTAGCCATCTGATAACAAAAGGGGAACAAAAAAATGAATGTATAACAACAAATCCCTTCCCTATGTAAAAATATAATGCATCAATACAATAAATAAATAAAAAAGAAAAGGCTTTCCATGAAATTGAACAACAAAAGAAATGAGAATTTATAAGATAAATTATAAGAAAGGGTACTAAACAATGATCAAAGCATCAATTCAACATAATCCATAAATATTCTCAATGTACATTGACCTACTGACAGCACCCAATTTTAGAACAGAGGCATTAGACCTAAAGTGACATATAGGATCTAATATATATTAATGGGATACTTTAATATTATATTTTCATCAATGCACACATCAGAGAAAAAAGAAAGGAAGCATCAAAGTTACAGTAAACTACAGGGAAACTGACGTAAGAAAAGAAAATGTGAAATTCATACTCAGATCTCATTTATCAAAATGTATGGAAAATGACCATGGTAACCCTAAAAGAAGGTACGATTATCTGTCCTAATCCCATCCAGTCACCTCTGTATGGAGCTGACATAGGCCTCTATATCCTTGAGATTAAGCTTAGTTAAGTTATAAAGGAGTAAACAGGGAAAAATAACAAGACCAGTGCTAGATGTCTTTTGGTAGCAATACTTCACAAATACAGTAAACAATAAATCCCATCAAATAGATGTAAGTAAGTGCAGGATCAGAGTGTCCTGATGCCAACAAGCAGCTCATGGTCGGTCAAGAGACCCAGATCTCCTGTGCAATTCTGTTCAATTTTAAATATCATGCTGAGGAGTCTTGCAATTCATCTGCCCACTTCCCTTAGGTTTGAAAGCAGAGGAGTAAAGTTTCTGGAAGTTTGCTGATTAAGTTCAAAGGCAGAGACAAAAGACAAAGCAATGGGCTGTTACGGGTGAGAATTTATGTCAGAAACCCTGGCTTACAGATGAGACCTCCTCAAAGCAATTTTAGAATTTCATTACATTTTCTGTGGAATTATGTTTCCATTATAATACAGGGATTGTCTGATAAAATTGCAGCACGATAAAAGAATGAAGAAAGGTGGATCAAATCCAAAATTAGTAAAAAGAAGTGTGGTGAAACTACATTAATAAAACACAAAATAGATTAAAGAAAATAGATGTAAGAAAGTATATCCTGAACCAGGCATAGCAGCGCAGGCCTATAATCCCAACGGCTCAGGAGGATCATGACTTTTCAAAGCCAGACTCAGCAACTTAGCAATGCCCTAAAAAACTTAGTGAGACCTTGTCTCAAAATAAAAATACAGACCTGGAGCAGCCCCAGCCCAGTTGAAGGGACAGCACAGGCTTCTTCTCCTCTGGGCCCTACACACACCCGGTACAGACCAGAGAATGATCCCTGCCTAGTACAGCCCCTGCCTACCCTATGGGCTTGTCCAGACCTCTTCTGGTCCCAGTCCAGCAGGCTCCCAGGACACCCCAGGATAGGACCCTATCTGGAGCAGCCCCTTCTCAGCTGAAGGGATAGTTGAGGTTTCTTTTGGTCTAAGGGCCAGCACACATACAGGACAGACCAGAGAACGAACCTCCTAAACGGCCCCCCACCCAACTGACGATGACGTGCCAGTCTGAGCCTCTTCTGGTCCCAGCCTCAGAGGCACCCAGGCCACGCCCTGGGTAGGAACCATGCCTGGAGCAACACCTAAGCAGCTGAAGGGAGTCCAGATTTTTCCTCATCTAGCCTCAGGAAGTGCACAGGAGAGACTGGAGAAGGATCCTGGCCTATTGCTGCCCCCATCCACCCGACATGCAGGTCTAGGCTTCTTCTGGTCCTGGCTTGCAGGTGCCAAGGACAATCTAGGGTAAGACCACCATTCAGAGCAGCCATTTCCAGCTGAAAGGCCACTCGGGCCTCTTCTGGTCCTGTCAGGCCCAAGTACATACCCAGGAAAGACCTGGAGAAGCATCCCCACCTGAAATAGCCTCCCCAGAGCAGCCCTGGCCTAGAAAAACCTCTGCCCACGTGAAGGGCTGCCCCGGGCCTCTTCTGGCAGTGCCCCAGCAAGCATCCAGGACAGACAGGAGAAGGATCCTCACCTGTAGCATTCCCTGCCCACCTGATATACAACATCCCCATCAGGACCATTCTGGTGCTGGCCTGGCAGGTGCCCAGGACATTCCTGGGTAGGATCCCCATCCAGAACAGTCCCCTCCCAGTTAAACAGCTGGCCGAGTCCTCTTCTGATCTGACTCCAACACACACCCAGGACAGACCAGAGGAAGATCCCAGCCTGGAGCAGCACATGCCCAGAGAAGTCCCAATTTACCCAATGCCTAACATGGGGGTCTGGGCCACTTCTGGTCCTGTCCTGGCAGGTGCCCAAGACAACCGAGGTTTCAGATCAGCAACCTTGAGCCCAGATCCAAAAGGTGGAGCAAAATGAGGTTCCAGGCAGAAGCAGCTTTCTGAAGAAAATGATCATCAAAGTGGTGGTTTATGCACACACACACGCGCACACACACACACACACACACACACACACAGAACAGAGTTGTATTCAGCTATTATAAACAATAATATTGTGGCCTTTGAAGTTAAGTGGATGGCAATGGAAGAAATCATGCTGAGCGAGATTAGTCAAACCCAGAAAGTCAAGGGGCCGAATGTTTTTCCTCATTTGTGGAGGCTGGAACTAAATCCAGGCTCGGGTGAAAGATAATGAAACTCATGTATTAAACCACCCATAATCTATGGAAACCATAGATATGTAGGTGGGAGAGGTGGGGGAAGCGGGGTGGGAGAGTGAGGGAGGATAATGAGGGATCTAGGGAGACAGTCAATGTAACATACTCTTTATTCCCCAACCCCAATAATCAAATAATACTATGCAATAATTTAATTCTGGAAAATTTACAATACATATACGTAGAGAGACATTTATATATCTCTTACAGGGGCATCATAAGGAAGAAATCAAGAGACAGGAGTGTGGGCATTGTAGGGGTAACTATGGTTCAGGACCAAATGCATATCATTTTGTTACTTTATACACATTTAGGATTGTACAACAACTTGACTTCTTAACAAAAATTTAAAAACGAAAAAATACTAGTATTTATAAACATATGTATACATATTTGAATATTCTGATAAATTAGTAAATCATTAGGATGATATAATAATAAACAGGAAGTACTGACAGAGCTGCAAGAAGAGCCTGTCATTTGTACCTTTGACTGGAAGACGGTCACCCATTCTTATGAATACCTGAAATTTTGGTTGAGGAAAGCAAAATGAAGCCCAAGACATTTGTGCCATTCTATTAACAAACATGATTTAACATCCAATAATGGGAAATTTTATATCCACTTCAATTTAAAAATGGCACATAAATATTGATTTTACTACCATCATGAATCAAATATGAATACATTTTATAGTTTCATCATTATGGAGTAAATGGTTTCTAAAGCTAAAATAAATTAAGAATCTATTACAAAGTATTTAAAGTAAGTGAAAGGTGAATATTTAAAACAGTAGCCCAACTATGCATCATAGGATAGAAATCATACAAAAATATTAAACACTCCAAAATACGTATGAAAATTCAAATATCTACCCCAAAACACAACAAAAATTCAAATATCTACCCCAAAACACGATTTTCTAATGTGCTTAAAGAAAGCACATTAGAAAATCGCCTAAAATGAATGTAGCAAATTATACATGGAATAATGGAAAGAGCTTCCAGGTTCTTCAATTGGAAAGTGCAAAAATCTAAATAGAGTCATCCTTATTTAAGTTGCTTTATAAATTTGTCAGTCCTCTTAAAATAGCTTGGTTATTTGTTTATTTATTGTACTAAGGATTGAACCAGGGGTGCTCTACCGCAGAGCCACATACCCCCCTCCTGCCCTTTTGTTTTTTGGAGATAGGGCATAAGTTACCTAGGACCTTGCTAAATTGCTGAGGCTGGTCTGGAACTTGGGATCTTCCTGCCTCAGCTTCCTGTGCCTGGATCAAAATATCTTTTTCTTTTCTTCTCCCTCTTCCTTTTTCTTTTTCTGGTGCTTAAAATTTGATTGTCCATTTTATTTAGAAAGGAGTGGGAGAAACTTGCCTAACAGTAACAAAATCCAGAGATACAAGATAAAACATTGTTAAAACTTAATTTCAGAAAATATATTTTACATATTTAATATTTTAAAAAATAAAGGATTTTTCTCAGGTATTCTATTCAATACTTTATCGGGTTTTTTTCTTTGACTCTTACGAAAACCATTTGATAGGTTTAACGTTACCAAATTTTAAAGATGAGGAAGCAGAAACAATGACAGCTTACATAACTTGCCCAACGTTCAAATGTTAATAAATATTGCACCCTAGTGTAATTTTGCCCGGGGATACATTTACTTAGCCAGTATATTTGTATTATTTTACAAATAGCTGAAGAAAGTGTAAACAAGTGCCTGGAGAATTTTATTACTTTACAAGTAAAATTACCTCAAAGCCTTCAGTAAAATACATAACAGTAAAAGTATAGTTTCCCTGCTCTGTTTAAATAAACTGAAAATCTTAGAAAAACTAAACAAGCAAAAATCTTTTTCTTTTTCTTTCCTTTTTCTTTGGAGACAGAGTGAAGCAATTTTATTTATTTTTTCATCTGTTTTTTGTTTACCTCAACTTTTTCGTGTATGTGGTACTGGGGTTCAAAAACGGGGATTCTCACATATGCCAGGCAAGTGCTCTACCACTGAGCCACTGCTTGCAGCCCCAAAATAATGTACCACAAACCAAAATAAAAATCAGTACCAACGCTTAATCACAACGTGTAAGAAAGGCACCAGTTGCAGTGAAAACAAAATATTCTGTTGGGAGTGAGGGTGTCCAAAGCAGACTCAGACCAATGCAAATCTCAGGACAGAAATCTTGCAAAGGAAGTCAATGCTACAATTCTTTGAAAAGTTCTGGAGGTTCAATGCTCTTGTACCTTTATGTACCATCTCTGAGTGATGAAATGAGGCACATGAAGGAAGGAAATGGAAAATTAGAGAGTAATTTAACAAGCAGCTACTTCGTGGGGCAGGGAAAACAAAAGAAAAGGTGATAATCATCTCTGTGACTGCTAGTCTTAATTTTCTGCAAAGAATTAGGGCTATATTTTCCAAAGAAAGATGAATCAAGGATCCACAGAATATGGTTGGAAAACATGATTAAATGAAGTGCAATTTGAAGGACTTGAGACAGAAGGGTACAAATGTCTACAACAGAATATGGAATGACAACATCAGGATGGATAAATCAAGAGGTACACGATGAATCAAATGTTACCTGTAGTGGCTGGAGCGGTGGCTCAGCGGTTTCGGCGCTTGCCTGGCAAGCGCGAGGACCTGGGTTCAAACCCCAGCACTACGTATACAACTGAGTGTTGGAGCAACTAAGGCCATGTGAAAAACTAAATAAAGTTGTTTCTCCCTTTCTCTGTCTCTCTCTCTTACTGTACCTCTCTCTTTAAAACAAAACAAAACAAAACAACAACAACAAAAAAACAAATGTTACCTGTAGACTCCAGGCGATAGATAACGGGTGTTAGCACTACAATTTTAAAGAACATTTGATATATGTCTTAATGTTTTTGTAATAAAATGTCCAATAAAGGAAAATGCTATTCTTCCTATAACAAAAATACTCTATAAAGGCAAAAATAGGCAGAAAATTATACATGATTTTAAAAATCTCAATTAACTATTGGCCTCAGATCTCTCAATATGCAGCCAACATGGATTGCCTTCAAACCACCGAAACACCCATTTAGTGACAAATGATAACTAGAACGCAGCCATTACACAACTTTTGCAAAATTATTGAAAATATAAAAAGGAAAATAACATAGAAAACCAAAAAGAACTGAAGAAAATCCACAAGGAAAACAGTGCTCTCCAGAAAACAAAGGAAGAACAGCAGCAAGAGCACCATTTCTCCACTCAGGAAAAGCACTGAAACTATGAAAAGTCGTATTTGATATTACATTATGAAATAACATTATTTAAATAATGAAATTGTTATCAGTTATTCTAAAAACTACAATATATCTAAATTATAAAGTTTCTATCAAACAATAACTAAAATGTGAGAAACAAGTTAAAACTTTTTTAAAATGTGAAAAACAAAGTAGCTTGGGTCAGGAAAGAAACAGAAGAAAAATAGAAAATCATTCCAGTAATAAAATACATATTAAAAGAAACAATTTGGATAAGGAACTTTTGAAAATAGTCAAGACAGTTCACAGAGAAAACAGCTTGAGAAAAATGCGTGTTGTAAAGTTGGAAAATGATGATAAAATATTGCAGGAAAAAAGATAAAAGGATAGTGGTAGAATACAAATGATCCTTTTAAAAGTCCAGTCATAACCATGAAGGAGCTAAGAAGAACAATGGGAGAGAACTTTTATTTCCACATGCAACAGAAAGTAATTTTTCTCACATTAAGAAAGCCTTGAGAGTCTGGAAATCACATTATGTGTCTAAAATCTACAAAAAAATCAGAGCATGCAAATGTGTCATGAGAAAATGTTGCTTCCATTATTAAATTATTTTATCACATATTATATTTAACCATATACATTATTTAATTGTACTAGTTAATTACATTATAGATGAAGTTATTAAAATATCTTTCTATTTAGAAATGATTTGTGTGTGCAGATAATCATGGAAGGACAGTGCTTCCTGAGAGCAACACACATACAAGGATGTGCATATGTGCATGCAGCCTTTTCTCCTAGAGCTGCCACAATAACTGGATTTTGTTTCTTTTCATGGCTGAATAGTATTCCACTTTGTATATGTAACACCTTTTCTTTATCCATTCATTCACTTCTGGACACTTTAGGTTGATTCCACATCTTGGCTACTAAAAATATTTAGTGTTTCAATGAATATGGGAGTGTAGATGTCTCTTTGAAATACTGATTTCATTTGCTCTGAATATATGCCCAGAACTGAGGTTGCTGAACCATATGGTGATTCTACTTTTAAAACCATACTAACTATAAATATTTAGGTGCATTAAGAATTTATATCCATGAATGAATTATTAAACTTGAAATGAAAATCATAAAGCATAATACAACACAATCAAAATGGGCTGGAACAGTGGCTCAGGGGTTAAAGCTCTGGCCTGGCATGCACAAGCAACCAGGTTTGAACGCTAGCACCATGGACATAACTACATGTTGGAGAAACAGAGGCCAGATGAAAAAAATAAATAAAATGGATATCCTCTCTCTTTCTCTCTTTAAAAAAATGCTTCAAAATGTGGAAAATATAGAAAGTACACATGACATAATATTGATACCATATTGTGTAGTAGGGTATAAAATCTCTGTTAGAAAGTAAACTTTTTAAAAAGCAGCAATGGAACAAAGTGGAACGGATCTCAGAAATTAAAAGATGGTCCAATAAATAAAATTCTGTAATTAGGTCAAGAATTTTACAGAGTAACTGGACAAAGGTGATAAAAGACATGGAGAGAGCAAAAAGGCAGTGACATAGATTACAAAAATCCCTGGAGAAGGCACAGTGTGTTCTGGACTAAAGTCAACACATAAGCCAGTTTTTAATGTACTAAGTATGTCTTTTTATTGTGATGATTTGAAATTTGGGGTCCTTGCTGACCCTGGAAGGACTGACTTCCCTCCACTGGTTAATACACAACTGTTAAAAATGTAGGGAAATTTTATTTTCCAGGTTTGAGGGACCAGGGGAAGGACAAACCTCGGAGTCACTAGTGTGTGTGTAAAACCAAATCTTGGACTGGCTCCACAAATGCTGTACCCGACTGCAAAAAAGTCTAACTGGTATTCACGCTGCTAGCTGTTACAAACAAGATACAATTTTCAGTTTGAATCTAACCAGGTAAATTGAGTGCTAAAGGGCTGGAGCGGTGGCTCAGCAGTTACGGTGCCTATCTGGCATGCTTGAGGATGAGGGTTCAAACCCCAGCATCACATGTAGAACAAAGTGTTGGATAAATGAAAGCCACATGAAAAACTAAATAAAATTGATTCTGCCTTTCTCTCTTTCTCACTGTCCCTCTCTTACAAAAAAAGAAAAAAAATTGGTTGCTATAACAAATACATCAACACTCTTTGAAGGATTATAAAAGAATCCAGAACTTCTACAAAAAGATACTCCAAATGCCTAGAAAATAATCCAAAATAATTCAATATATGTACCATCAAGGAAATGTGATCCTTTCTCAAAGGAAATTTTGCAAGTCAACTTCAAAATACTGTCTTGTAATACAATTGCTTTCCTAAGCAGTTAAATTATGTTATACATTGGAAAATATAGTCATTGTATTTATGGGATGTGAAAATAACACATACCTTCTCATAAACCCAAAACTCTTGGGTATGTGCATGTTTGCACACATATGTGTATGAGTGTGCATGTGTGTGTCAATGTACATCTATACACACTTGGTAGTGTGTTCTTTTTCACATCAGAGTAAAATCAAGATTTAGCCTATGACGAGTATACCCTGCACTTCTGAGTAGAAGCCTAAGAGAAATTGTTAGGCACTTGTTTCTGTTTGTCTTCATCCTCCTTTGATGTTTATTTCCTCAAATCTGGACAGGATTGATTTTAATCAGCAACTGGGAAGGAAACACTGAAACTCAGGTCACTTTGCTTCAAGGCCTGGTGGGCTGCTTGTATGAACTGGTTTAATAGTTGCTCTTTTTCCTTCTAAATAATGAGGTTTACTGACTATAACACTAATACTTCAAAAACTTCTTTGTAAGAAACAATGTCAAATAATGCAATGGCAAATAATATGCAGCTCTATCAACTGCAATCGCACAAAAGTTTGGGCTTCTCCCAAAGTAATTAAGTTGTAGAAAAGCTGTGTGTATGCACGTATACACATATGCATATTCTTTCAAAGAAAATAGCAATGCCAATAAGAGAAAACGTTACTGAAAGAGAAAGCGAAAATCCTTAAATAACAAAATGGCCATTTACAAGTAGTTGTGACTTGTGCAGTTAAAGCCAAATAAGAGGGATTTAAAAAATGATAGTGGGGGCTGGAGCAGTAGCTCAGCAGATATGGCACTTGCCTGACATGCATGAGGACACGGGTTTGAACCCTAGAACCATGTACACAACAAAGTGTCAGAGCAATGAAAACCATATGAGAAACTAAATAAAATTGATTCTCTCTCTCTCTCTCTCTCTCTCTCTCTGTCCCTCTCTCTTTCAAAAAAAAAACATGATAGTGGAATGCTATATAACCTTTTGCAACACACAAAGAAGATTAGAGCCAAGAGGGGATTAGAGGAGAGTCTCATTAAAACACCAAGGACACAAGTAGCCCTAGCCATTCCTGACTGAAGTGCCAAGGTCATAATCAATTATAAAACAACAGTAATGTCTGCAAGTGATGTGCATGGTTACGTACGTTTTCTATAAAAATACAAACAAAAACTAAAACACTTAATGAGCTTAATAAATGACTGATTCTTTTCTGTTAAAAATCCCAGTTAAAGAACGATATTGTTTGTGATCTGAAATACCAATGCTCTGCTAAACTACCAGCTGCTTAATTTTGGAGATGAGCTTTCCATGTTTTTCAAAGCAAGGTGAGGAGATATGGCCTTCTGAGCTAAGCCAGAAAGTGTCAGTTAAATGGGATTCTTCAAATCACCCAGTTAAAATGTCTATAGTTTTTACATTTCTCTTTCAAACTGCATGTTGAAAATATGTGTTGACAAATGTTTGGGCAAACTATTCACAAAACCGTCTTTACAACTGAACATAAACTCAGTTATTCATATGCAATATAAATCTTACATAAATTGTATATAAATTTTATAGTAGAAAAATAAGCAACTGAAAAATATCCTGCTTCTAAACTCCTTGTTCCTATTATAATATTATAATTCCCATTACAGTATTCCCATATTATTTACACATAATAAAAATTTATTCAGATTTTAAAAGCAGTTCAATGTCTGAGAGCGAGCTCATATTCTAGTTTCTGTTTTTCCTAGCTAGCATATTATTTCATCATAACAGTCTCATTAATATAAGAGAAAGGACAACTCATTTCTGGTAACTATTTTTTAAACAAATAACTCATTGAACTTCAAATTAAGCATTTTTACTGTTCTTAAGTATTAGAAAATTATGTCAAAAATCCTCATAAAGGCATAAACAACAAAATCTCATTTTTCTGAAGTGAGCATTACAATTTAAGAGGACAATTTAAGTGGACCATCTATAGTTGAATGTCACTCATGTCTCTGGATTACAGGATGACCATCAACAGAACTGACAATGGGTGAGAACCACAGCTATCATTTTAGGGCCACTTCATTGATGGCTCTCACCCCCAAACAAGGCAGATGCACTTAGAGGTCTGCCCCCCATGAGACCTTAATGAAAGCCGTGGTATTTAGACTCCCTCTCTCCTCACAGTAGTAGTGTGGTATGGAGATAAGGAAAGACCTGAAACCCCTGCCCCAATTAGGATACAAACTTTAAACTACTTCTGTGACAAACCCCATTTTTATAGCTGCTGTGAGCACTGTGAATTTTCCTGTTTTCTGGAAAACGCTGAAGCTTCTATAATACTGTAAAAGCTGTAAATGCTGCTATACCAAGGAATATTTAAAATTTCCTCTCTTGTTCTTTCTTAAAGCGTCAGTTTCCATTTTGTGGATGCACTAATTACTGAATGGCCTTTAAACATTGGCCAAATTGTAATAGGTACTAAATGTTTCTGTAACCATCCAAAAGGATATCAAACTCTAGACAGACTGACTGCTTTCTAATTCTCAGAATTTGCAATAATCTGTGCTCTTAGCCATTCTATAGCATAATAAACTGGCTTCCTGAAAATTCCCCCGGGGCTTGGCCTCATCTGTCCTGTAACAGTAGGAATAGGTCAGAGAAGGCCCAGGATACCTGGGCACGGGTCTGCATGCACCTGCCTCACCCAAAGTCCTTAAGCTTCGCTCAGAGATGAGCACTAGGCTCCTGGCCTTCATCTCAAGGTGGACTTGGACTGCAGTTTCTGTCTTTAACTGAAATCCGGCAGACTGAATCCCGGCTCTCCTTGCCTGGTCTCTGATGGTATCTTCTAACTAGTGCTGTTTCCTTTCAGAATGGATAAATCTATGGATTGATGATCCACAAGCTTATATGATTTCTCACCACTGCTGCTTCTTACATTCTTCCACTGCCCCACTCCAGCCCCACCCCAGTGCTTGTCTCATGACTTCCTGGAAGCTGATGCTGACCCAGTCCATGCAAGTTTGGAGTTAGCTGTGATCTTTGAACAGGTAAGAATCTTGGCTGAGTAAAGGATTCCAGCTTCTGTGATGTGCTGTAGACTCCTTCACAGCTCCCAATTTGCTGCACACTTGGGTTCATATGAATTATCACACTTCACTAACACAATAATTTGAGTTTTGAAGATCTGCCCTTTGTCACCCATGTCCCAAATGGATTACCCACAATATCTGAAAATCTGGTCATTTGGACTGCATCTTAGATTAATGCCATATTCTCAGGTTTATTTCCAAAGTATTAACTAAGATAAATAAAATAGTTAACATCTATTATAATATCCAGAACAGTCCTGAGGAAAGGAGCCACAGGGAGTGTGTATCTGATTTATTAATTCTAAATATACATCTTGAATATGTACTATGTGTAAATCTCTGGGATAGACACAGTGAAGAGAGCACTGATTATCAGTGGGCACAGAATGAGCAAAATTTGATAGAACATACATTTGCTAAAGCATGCTTACAGTAAAGGTGCAACACCATGACTTTGTACATGTGCAATGACCTGCATAGTCAAGGTGTAGAATATTTCCAACTTCTGAAGGGCTTTCCAATCAGCAGTCCCCATCTCAACTTTAATTTTATTTCTATAATCATAAATAAGTTTTGCCTGTTCTTTGGTTTCTTATAAATGGAACTGTTTGATATATACTCTTCTGTGCCTGGATTCTTGGGTTTCTTATAAATAGAATTTTTTGATATATACTCTTTTGTGTCTGGGTTTATTAATTCAATACTATGTCTATGAAGCTTATCCATGTTGTTATGTCTAAAAGTAGAGATTTTTGTGTTTCATTGCTGTGTAGTTTTCCAGTCTATGGATGTCCATAATTTAGCTATTTTACCATTTATATACATTTGGGTTATTTGCAGTTTGGGACTTTTATAAATAAAGCTATTATGTATATTCTATAAATCTCATCCACATACTTGCTTTACTGTCTCAGGAATGATGAAACTTGTGGGTTTACTTTTAAAACATCTATTCATTTGTTTTACCCTTCAAGAGAGTAAACACCAATTGTTTCAAGGCAATGTGTTATAAATTAAAAGTAATGTTTGACTCACTTTAATTTCAAAGATCTGTACTTAATAGCCAAAACAGATATGTGAATCAATAATTTCCCTTCCTCCTTAACCATTTAAGGTTAAGCTTCACAGGTCCCTCCACTTGCTCACAACAATCTCAGCTTGTTATCTTCTAATGAAAACAACATTCCTGAACAGAATCACAGTGTAATTATAAACTTCAGATAACACAGAAATAATACTATCATCTAATATAAAGTCCCTTTTCAAGTGTTGCTGATGATCGAATATTCCCGTTAATACAATGCTTCTCTATTTTTCCCCAGCATACATCCAGTATGATATATTTCTTCAGGCTTCCTTGTGTTTGGGAACAGGAGAGCACACATTCATTTCATTTTAGAGTGTTGCTTTCCATTTAAATTATGCAAGGTGAGTAAAAATAATTCAACAGTATTGTAAGGTTTTTCTCAATACATCATACCAGGTTGTATTTTGTATCATTAACATCAATATACTTAGCCAATAATTAACATTATTGTTCATTTTGATCACTTGGTTTAAATGGTATCTTGCAGATAATAATCTGTAATTATAAAATTCTTATAATAATATAATTTTAAGAAACAATAAAATAAAAATTTTGTAGTGGAAAATAATTCACATCCAGATAGTCTTCCCCTGTAAGAATAGAAATATATATTGTGCTTCTTCAAATAGATAACCATTGTTACCATTCTGACATAAAGATATGTCCTTCACTAATTTTTTCATACCTAGAGAAGTTTAAGTCATTATGAATACAGATCACATTTTATGAAATCCATTTTCTTACACTATATAATGAATATACATACAAATTAGTAATAAAGCATCTTCAATATATCTAGAAGACAGCTTAACACATGGAAAAAGAGAAGGAACTTGAGGCATCATTTATGAGGCACATAGGAATAACATAATTTTTTGTTGTTGCTTGGGGTAAATTGTCCACACATCGTTTTCATCTTTTATATGAGATTTAACTGGATCTGGACCAAATCTTTCTCTTTCTCTTTGATGACTCGGTTATTCTGGGGGTGTCCATTGATCAGTGAAAAATAAAAATAAACAAGGGAGACAGGAGACATAATATTTGCTAAATAGATAGCATTTAAATGCATCTCAATGGAGAACAAATTTTGTGTATATATTTTTTTCTTAGTATCAAACATTTAGTCATGCTCACTGCTCCCATATGTGGAGGGGGCAGATAGATTGATTGTCTTGAGCCTGTCCAACTAATCCAACTTTCCTTCCCACATGAGATATCTACAGAACAGCATGAATGCCTTGTTGATCTTGCAACTTACTCAAAAAAGTGAAAAAAACTGTTTCACAGTCATCACACTAACAAGAGTGAGCAAAAGTCTGCTTTTATTTGCAGTTTCACTGATTTCAGTTAACCATGGTCAGCCAATCCAATAGTATTCAATGGAAAAGTACAGAAATAAGCAATGCAGTTTTAAATTTTGCACCATTCTGAATAACACGATAAAAACTTTATGATGCTCTGTTCCGTCCCTCCCAGGAAGTGAATCATACTTCTGCCCAGCTTATCCTCAATGCACCCGCTACCTGCCATGAGTCACTTAATAGCCATCATGGTTATCAGACTGAAGTGCTATCACACTGCTGTGTTCAAGTAACTCTCATTTTCCTTAATGACGGTCCCAAAGCACAAGAGTAGAGGGGATGGTGATTCATATATGCCAAAGAAAAGCCATAAATTGCTTCCTTTAAGTGAAAAGTTCTCAACTTAATAGAAACAATACATACATGTTTGGTATTATCTGCAGTTTCAGGCATCTGCTGGGAGTACTGGAATAGTATTTTGTGTGGATATAGGCAGTTCATTTGCATAGTTTGGTGAAAAAAATGACAAGTCTTACCAGCTACTGCAATATCTCAGTAAAGTGCTCAATCTGACACCCGAGAGCCTGGTTAACAGTAAAACAGGACAAATACAGATAGTAAAACTACTACTCTGAATCAGAGCAGTTGAGGATGGGTGTAATCAGAGGAGAGAAGATAGTCAACCAACACATTAGCAATATTGCTCCAGAACTAACACTTTTAAAGAAATATTGTTTTAGAAGGAAAATATCAGTCAGTAGGATATCCATAAGCCATATGGCCCACCCTAGAATCCCCAGAGAGATTGGGAATGACTCTAGCCTCCTACCACACATATAATGCGGTGTGAGTCCATTTCAGTGAATCTAACAGCCACCTTAATTGATGTTTATGTAAAGCCAGAAGTTTAGGGAAATAGTGTAGAAACAGTGTTCAGTAGAAGTATGAGTAAAGAAAAAGCCAGTTATTTTTATTATCAGTTCTTTCACCTATTATCTAGTGCTTGTGGAGAAAATTATAACTTTGTTCTTCAATTTTTCATCTACAATATAGACCACCAGATTCATCTAACCCTCAAAATTACATAAAGGTTGAATGACTACATTAGAAAACTGTGAAACCTGTTTAGAGCGAAAGGCATCTCAAGTTGAACAAATTAGGAGTTAGAAGCAACATGTCAAAGTCTGTGATCTGGGTACTAAATTCTCTCTGTACAGCCAACTATGTTTTGTTCTCATTCATATTAAAGCAGGTTCAATATCAGAGTGCGTAAAAAGAATTCTTCCCACCCTGAAATGGCATGATGACGACAGTATTTTTCATCTAACTGTTCAAGGCAGAAACACAGAAGTCCACCTAGACTGACCTCCATTCTTCCACATTCATGCTACCAATTGCATATGCCCAATTAGCACATGGATTTCCATCCCAGTTGCTGCACTAGCTTTATGTGTCCTCTGACACCCTCACCTTGAATATTGCTGCTGTTTATCATGATGATAATGAAAAAAACAAGCAAAAACTCTTGGGAAAAGTGCCACACCAAGCACTTTCCCCATTTGATCCTCAAAATAATTCTACCATGTTGATGCATAATTTTCTAATTTTCCCAAATGAGAAGACTGAAGCCCAGAGATAATTAATTTTTTTCTAAATTTAGGCAGTTAGTAACTGGTAAAGCCAGAGCTTATGTCTGGGTAAACTACAGTAGACCTTATTCTCCTACACACCACATTACTAATGACTTTTTCAATCTTGTTATCACTTCAGTTTTTCACACTAACACTAGAATGTAATAAACATTTTCTTTTGCCCTCAGAGTAAAAATCCAAATTCTTTTTTATGGTACAAAAGGTATGGTTAGAGCTCATCTCCTAGCCTAATTCCTAGACAATCTCTCATCATTCTCTGCTTGTATGAGATGACTTTCATTTATCTGAACAGAATCGCGTGTTATTTCGCCTCTAGCAGACCACTTCACATTCATTTCCAACCCCTAGGGACACATCCTTCACCAATTTTGCTTGGCTATTTCCTACTTCAAGTAAATATTAAAGCATCCTTCTCCAGCAGATCTATTTTGACTCTCTCCAAAGGCCACTGTAAGTATCCCACCAGTGGATTCCTATTGCATTTTATATTCACTCTCAGTTCTTTGTTATAACTGAATACATACTTTACTGTGTCTTCCAATGGACCATCATCTCCTTGATGGTTAAAACATGCATTTTTAAAATTTCATATCCCAGTTGATTTTGGATGAAGAACACACTCAATTAGTGCTTCTCAACATGAAGTCATAGTAGGAACTTCACAAGTTCCATAAATTCCCATGAAATTTTATGGAACGTGTTGCATATATATTGATATGTATTTGGGGTGTGTGTGGGGAAAATGATAGCATTTGTCACTAGACTAGGGCTTGTCTGTAGGAGAAATAACATGGAGATCCTATAGTAACTCTGTTATAGCAGCTGTTTCTGGAAGAATTCCATACCTTCCCAATATTTTCCAGGGTCTGCTTTTCATCTAACATTGACCCCTCTCTACCCCCTCATGTGTCAGGCCTGGCATGACTTCTCATTTCCTGTTTCTGTACACACTAAGGAATTGAGTGCTGTAATCAGGCAATTCAAATTGTAAAAGTTCATATACAAAATAAATGCCATCATTGAGCCTGACTAGAAAACAGAATTACCTTATTCACTTGAGTATTATTCTAATTAATGCAGAACACTAACAGGAGAGATCTGGCTGACTATATGGTGATGAGATGGGATTTGTCTAAGTGGTTGGAGGAATTGGGCTTAGCAGATCATAATTGCAGCTACATGTGGATTTTATGGTTTCAAAAGAGCAACAAAGGATAAAAACATGCTTCTGGACAGTTAAGTCTTTGGTGACTTGGCAAGATAGATCCCCCAGTGCTTCAGGTTCTGGGGTAGAGGCATCTGTCATCATTGCTATAATTGTACAAGGAAGAGATTTCTGGTTGAAGGGTTAGTTTATACTCCTCTCATTTAGGTCTCGAAAAAAGTCATTAGGAAGAGAAGAGAAGGTGTTAAAAAATTTATTGGACAACTTCAAGAAGAATAAAGGAAATCTGTATTCATTGACTGTGGTAGTTGAATTGTTTTCTCGTCTCCAATATGTATTAACCTTCTACCCTCTTTCCTGTGGCCTCATAAGGAATTCATTATTGCTTTTTTAATGTGTGGACCAAGTGTTTCATTAAAAGGACAAGCTTGAGCAAGTCCCCAGTACAAAGCCTCCAACTCTATAAAGTAGTAAGTTAATGTTCAAAGAAATCTCATGTCCTTTGTATCCAACTGAAGGACAATAGCACATTAGTCATTTTTTATTCAATTTCACTGGAGTAGGGGATGTGCAGGAAATAGAAGGAAAGGAAGAGAAGCAAGCACTGCCTTTTCAAAGCAATCTGTGGGGTTCTTGGAGCAAACATTATGTTCAGTCTAGCATTCATCCATCTTCCCAAACACCTCGTGATTGATTCTGCATAATAATAGAAGTGTCAAAGAAATCCACGACTGGAAGCACATTTGAATGAGAAACCTGGATCTCACAAAGAACTCAAGCTGTCTTTAATAACTTACAGCTTTCCCTATCTATCTGCCTGATGGTCATCTGCAAAAGGGTTTTAAACCTGTCATTTCAAAGGAAATTTATCATCTTCTTCCCAAATGTGACCCTCCTCTTTTCTGCCTCATTTCACCCCAGAGGAAAAAATTAATCAACTCATCCCCTGAGTTACCTCTATACTTTGTTTAATGCACTGATTCTTTATTTTACTGATCACCCTGTTACTTGTAAGTAATGTATAGTACAGGTTACATATTAGCTTCTCCCATGACAGTGATGAACTGAAAACTCTTGAGAGCAAGGGCTGCTATTCATTATTGCAGGCATAGTAGTAGTATCTTGGGCAGCAGTGCTGAACTTCAGATAATATTTAAACATAGTAGCTAAGATATAGTCAAGTTACATTGCAGACACTGTTCTAATCAAGTTACACATACTAACTCACCTATTTTACACCATAGCCCTATGAAATGAGCACAATTATTGGATCAGTTTCACTTGTGAAACAGAAAATTTAATTCACTTTCTTGGACCACACTTCTGGTATTGGGAGGAGCTAAGATTAAAAAATTCAGGTACTTTGTGTTTCCTCTATATCAGTCTCTTCAAAAATATCACATGGTATGTCTTTTAACAGTTCTATTATTAAACATTTTCATTTCCTCTGTCTGGCTTTCTCTTTCCCAACTCTACCATCTCTCATCAGAGACTGCTGTATTCAATACCTCCAGACATTACTGCTGTTTGGATCACCAACTGTTCTCCGTAGTTGATTCTCCATGTTTCACAGCTGAGTGCTGAGCTCACAAATATTGTGAGCATTTTTTACGTAACTTTTGATATCGTCTACCTACATCTTTTATCTTACATGACAACACACTTATTCCCTCCCAATACTTGAAACTTGCCCTGACTAAAATGCAGATACTATAACATAGTTTACTCAAGCATCACAGATATTGAATGAACACATATAATGATGTGCCCCATAACTACATTTCAGACAATGATGGACAACATACATGATGATAACACCACAAGATTATAATACAGCCCAGGTGTGTAAAGATCTCCACCATTCAGGTTTCTGTCTGTAAGTCCACTCTGTGAGGTTTACACAACAAAATCCCCTAAAGGTAGCTGCATTTCTCAGGACATATCCCCATTGTGGAGCAACACATGACCATATTGAATTAGATTTCATTTCTAGCAATACAGCAAATACTATATCTTGACAAATTAACCATCTATAAAACACACAGGCATTGGAAAATTTAAAAGCAAACACAAAGTGAAAGCAAAAACTTTAAACTGAGCAGAACTAAGAAGAATTAATATTAATCTTGAGGAGTCAAAAACAAAGAGACATGAGACAAGATTTTTTTCAAGAAGACAACAAAACTACAGCTGCTCCCAAGTGTGCTTGTCAATTTTAATTCCAATATTGATTATATCAATCACAGGAGGAGTAAAAGACAAGGAATTGGAACCAAGAAAGTGTATAAATGAGAACTGAAATATATGCCTGTAATTGTCATACACAAAGAGCCAAAGTCTCAATAATAGGGTCAAATGACAGAAAAAAATAACTTTCTGTATGAAGGAAAAACTTTAGTAAATTGGTTAGGGTTTCATGTCCTCATATCCACCCTCATTAATATGTGGAGTTTGAATTTGTGATTTCTACTTGGTCTGGGAATCAAAGTTGAATTATATTTAATGGGCTAAGGAAGGTATAGTGATTGGTAAAAACAAAAACAAATTATCTTCGAAGTTCAGACTAAAATAAGCTCCATATCTGAAATTGTAAAATACTATGAAGGGTCACTGAGCAAAAGAACAAAAGCAAAGAAAACATCCCAGAGACACCCCATATTAGGATGTCACAAAAGGGAATTAAATGTGAATTAGCGTTTATAAGATTTTATAAGAAATAAACCAAACTTTGGCCCCAAAGTTTGATATTGATTTGGATAGTAAGATGCTATCCAAAAAAGGGAGAAAATTTATAAATAAAATATAAAACTATGGGTAGATCTATATAGATTAGACACTGATGAAGGCAGAAGCAGAACTATACTAAAAAGGCATGAAGAATATACTTGAGGACTATAGAAATTTTAAAAATATGTGTTTGTGTGTATATATATGCCTATAAACAAGAAACTAAGAAGCATGTACTCAATAGAATGAGAAGGGTTTGGGGGATGAGAAAATAATTAAGCATAGAGAAAACATCTGAAGAAACACTTATAAGACAGTTCCAGACTTGAAGAAATTCATGCAATATGAAATTTAATAAGAACTACAGCACACAAAGAATTAATTAAAAATAAAGGAAATGTATTAGAAATAGTATAATAAAATTGCTAAAATCAAAGCTATGTGAGCTCAAGCTTCCTGTGAGAAAAGATGAATTACATGCAAAAGATAGACTGAAAAATGCCTTCTTAATAAATTACAGAAGCCAAAATTTGGTGGAATAATGCATCCAAGGTGTGGAAATAAAATGCTCATCAGCCCAAAGTGTATTAAACAGTTAAAAAGGAATTCAAGCGTAACAGTGTATTATATTTCCAACAAAAAAATGAACTTTACTAACAACCATTTTGTATTAAATTCAAGTGAGCAAACTGGGACTCCTAGGCTCTGTTGGTGGAGCTGCAGACTGGTACAGCCCCTCTGGAAAGCAGTATGGAGAATCCTTAAGAAATTAGGGATGACTCCACCATACAACCCTGCTATTCCACTCCTGGGAATCTTTCCAGGGGACTTAGAATCAGCACATTACAGTGACACAGCAATATCGATGTTCATGGCAGCACAATTTACCATTGCTAGGCTATGG
>PVKS010029270.1:0-25534 GCA_004027875.1 Aplodontia rufa | reverse complement strand
AGGATCCAGCCTGAACAGATCTCCACCCTCCCCCAAGGGCAGACTCCTGCTTGTGCTCTGCCTGTGGAGTGGCAAGAAGGTTCTCTGATGTTTCTCTAGAGGTAAACTCATGCTGGATCTGTTCACAAGACTTGTGCTGGAACACAGGTGTTTCTATTCCTCCTTTGGGGGAGAAATATTTTTGCTTCCACCCTTCTGTCTTGGTCACAGTTATAAATCTGTGTGGCTCCACTGTATTCTGCTGTCTGAAATTTGTAGTACTTTGTGTTTCTGTGGCCCCGCGACTTTCTTTGGTTTTAGAAAATGTTTAAGCATGGTAACATATTCCTTTCCCCATTTTCTTCAGTTCTGCATTCTGAGTCTTGTATGTTAGACCTTCATAATGTCCCAAATGTTGGACGTTTATACGATGTCTCATAAATCATTAGTGCTCTTGATAATTTCTTTTTTTTTTTTTTACTTTGACCACTGAGTGAAGTTACTTTTAATTTTTTTTTTAGATATTTGGAT
Source organism: Aplodontia rufa (assembly GCA_004027875.1). Lineage (NCBI taxonomy): Eukaryota > Metazoa > Chordata > Mammalia > Rodentia > Aplodontiidae > Aplodontia > Aplodontia rufa. The sequence goes on along the minus strand of PVKS010029270.1, from coordinate 25,024 downwards.
CCAACCTATGTCCTTGAGCATATTGGTCAAGAGCTCCACCACTGAGCTATATCCTCAGCCCTGGGTCATGTTATATTTGACTGACTTATCTTCTATCTCACAAACTCCCCTCAATTCTCCCTTATTTACTATTTGAACCTATTAAATTTTTAAATTTCATTTTATTTTATTTCTCAATTCTGGACTCACCAAAGTCAAAGCAACATATAATCTAGGAGAACCATAGATATGTGGGTGTGGAGGGGGGTGAGGTGGGACAGAAGGGAGAAGGAGGGATGAACTGGAGGGATCTAGTGGGGAAACCAACAATGTGGCTTACTCTTTACCACCCTGAGAAGCCATATAGTACTTATGCAATCATTTAATAATGTAAAATGCACAATCATTCATATATATATGTGTGTGTGTATGTGTATGTGTGTGTATTATATACATATACATATATATATATAAAGAAATTTATATCTGTTATGGGGGGAGATATAGATGAGTCAAGAGACTGGAGTACGGGTGATGGGGTGATTCTGGATCAGGATCAGGAGCATATCACGTTGTTACTACATATGCATTTATGATTGTACAACACAATTCCTCAACAAAATTTTAAGAAAATAGTTTAATCTTACGGACCCTTTAAAAGGCTCTCAGCAACTTTTATAGGTCCCTGGACCAAACTGAAAGAGTAGTTTATGGTATATTTAAACTATAGTCTTCATATCCACAAAATGTGGGTGATGATTAAAGTACATGTTCCATCTGAGGCAATGGGTCACATTTTCTGAAGCATAAGAACTCAATAATGGATGCTGAAGGCTGCTTTAGTCCTTTGTCACGTGTGTCACCATGTCCTACTGCACATGGATGCACTTGGCATTGGGAGAACCATCGCTTCTCAGGGTTTCCATACCTCTCCTCCATCTGAAAGTCACAGCTTCTTCATTGTACAGAAGGGGGATGCGGAGAAGCATGATGTTTTAGTCATCTTTGCATTACCATGACCCAAAGACCTGAGAAGTACAACACAGAGGAGGAAAAGCTTATTTTGGCTTATGGTTTCTGACGTTCAGTCCACAGTCAGCCAACTCTATAGCATTGGGCCCAAAGTGAGGCAGAACATCATGGCGGAAGGATGTGATGGAGGGAGGCAGCTCAGAACATGGCAACCAGAAAGCAGACTCTGGTCACCAGGGACAAAACATAAACCAGATAGGCACGCCTCAGTGACTGACTTCATCCTGTCACAATCTATCTGCCTATAGTCATGGCCAGGTTAATCCATATCAGTAGATTAAGTTACCAATTAGGCTACCCCTCTCATAATCTAATCATTTCACCTCTGAATATTTTTGCATTGTCTCACACATGATCTTTTGAGGATACCTCACATCTTTTTTTTTTTTTTTTCAAAGAGAGAGGGACAGTGAGAGAGACAGAGAAAGAGAGAAACAACTTTATTTAGTTTTTCACATGGCCTTAGTTGCTCCAACACTTAGTTGTGTACGTGGTGCTGGGGTTTGAACCTGGGTCCTCGTGCTTGCCAGGCAAGCGCCGAAACTGCTGAGCCACCGCTCCAGCCCCAGGATACCTCACATCTAAACCGTAACACATGAAGGCATAAATCACAATTTTAGCTCATTTTTGCATTACCATGACCAAAAGACGTGACAAGTACAACATAGAGAAGAAAAAGCTTATCTTGGCTCATGGTTTCCAAGGTTCAGCCCACAGTCAGCCGACTCTATAGCTGGTTACTGTGCCAGTTATGCACTTGCCTGGCCTGTGTGGTGACACAGGTGTGGATGTTGTATTGTGTGCTATCTTTCTTCAGGCTCATGACCCTTGAGATACCTGAAAGTTCTTTCAGAAGCAGTGATGTCAGTATCTGCCCTGCCCATTCCCTAGAAGTTTTCACCTGAGGACAATTAGGCACAATCGTTGCTTTCCTCCAGGGAGACGATTCAGAGCACCCCACACCCTAGAGAGAATATAAATAGGTCTGATATCTTGCAATCCTTCTGTGAATCTGAACTCTCAATAGGAACTTAGGAATGCTTTTCTTCTTCTAATTCTAAAATAAAACATGTCCTCCTGGAGTTCACTGAAGTTTCACCAAGACCACTAAATCCTCCCGCACGTAGGGTTTCATTCCATGAAGGTTGACAGCCAGAGGATTCATTTTAGAGGTATACTTCTCTTCTCTGTGGGTTTTTCTTAGGTCAAAGTATTTTCCTCAGGAAAAATCCATCACTAATAGCTTCTCAAGTTGAAGAGATTTATTTGTGCTGGGAAGTGGTTTTTAGGGCGAGTAATTGAAATAAATAGATGACAGCAGAAATCTCCATGGCTTTGCCAGAGGAATAACTGTCCTGGGTCCTCCTCCCTTCTGACTCAAAGTGCACATGGCAGGTAGTTCGAAAATACACAATGTCCTGCACCCCCATGGAACCTCTACCTGCTGTCCTGTGAACAGGAGGTCAGGGCTCCCTCAGCATGTTTCCCACTATGTTCCAAGGTGACCTGAGCATGGTGGTCAGAGATAGCATAATGTCTCAAGGAAAAGGGACTCAAGAATTAAAGGCACAGAACTGGAGCAGTGGCTCAGTGGTTACTGCACTTGCCTGGCATGTGTGAGGACGCAGGTTGGAACCCCAGCACCATATATGCAATGTGGTGTTGGAGCAATGAAAATCAGATGAAAAACTAAATAAAATTGTTTTCTCTTTCGCTCTCTCTTAAAAAAAAAAAAAGGAATGAAACGGACATTCAAGCATCATCTCCTTTGAATAAGGCTCTGAAAAAGCCAAATTAATTTAATAATGTTATATATCATTTAGTCTAAATGAAGACATCTATGTCCAGGAAATCCTCAATCGAAAGTTTTACTAAAGGAAAATTCTAGTACTAGTTGCTTTAAATCTTTCCCCGGCTAAAACTGTGCAAGGGTTTAAGTTTGTCACGTAATTATTTTTTTTCTAACTATCCTGTTACAACCTTATCATGTTAATAATCAGATTTAAAATCTCACTATTTCATGTTTGTTCTTTCCCTACCACGAAACAGGACAAAATGAGTTAGCAGCCAACACAGGATGAGAGATGGAGAAATAGTTAAAGCTCTGAAGGAAGAGCAACATTTGGGTGTCAGGACTGGGTGCAAAGCTGTTCATACTGATCGTGGAAACCTGTTTTCTAAGCTTCTATTGCTTCATCTGCTACACTAGAAATGTAAGGTTTAGGTATCATCGTTGTGGTATTTTCTTCTCTATTCCTTTTTGGTAAATGCTTAAAAATTTTCATCTCTCTTCTTTTTCATGTTGCCTATTTTTAATGACAAATGGAAATGATAATTAAGATAAAAAGATTTATTAATCCAGACGAAAAAGTCAGGGCACAAATATTCCCGCTGAGTAGCAAGTGAATGGATTATTTTCAATTGCATTATTATCCTTTATGTTCAGAAATCATATGTATTTCAGATAGAGGTTATTGAGGCCAATTAAAATTTTGTAATGTTACTGTCCTCGGTTTGGTATACTAGTAATATTCTTTAATTGTTGTAAGAATAATTTAATGTATATTTATATAGAACCCTTCTTAAACTCAATATATTTATAGAGATGAAATAATATTTAATTAACCTCTCTGTTTCACTGGGTCATTGTTCTCAAAGAAATACGGTCCACGTAACTGATCCCTCCCTTGGGCTTAGATTTCTCAAAAGTCCGTAGTGTTAAAGACATATGCATCTTCAAGCCTACTTCTTAAATAATTTTATCTCCATATGAAGTGTTTTCTCTGAAATTATCTTAAGACTGTGAATTCAAAGCAGGTGTAAGATGCTCTATTGGTTTTCTACAGTTGGTGTAAAAGTGATCACAATTGTGCTGGCTTACATAATACATTGTCTTCTTTCACAGTTCTGGATTCTGCTATAAGTCTGAAATCAGGTAGAATCATGCTCCCTGTGGGGCTTCTTAGGGAGAACAGTTTCTTGCCTCATCCACCTGTTATCAGCCAATGTCAGTATTCTTTGATTTCTGACCATATCTCTCTACGCTCCATCTTCACATCACTTTTACCTAAATGAGACTTTTCCAGTTTGTTTCAGATATCCTGTCTTTATCTCACAAAGACACTTGTCATTCGAGTTAAGAGCCACCCAGAGATTAGAATTATTATTTAAAAAATTACCCCTAATGATTAGAGCCTGCTACCTTTGTAATTAACAAAAATTTCGAATAAAATAGGAAAAAAATAGACACCCAGAAAATTGTGAGTTATCTCAAGATCCTTAAATTATCACATCTGCAGAGACCCTCTCTCTGAAAATGACAACATTCACAGTTGCTGGGGGATTAGGGTGTGTATATATTTTTTGGAGGTCATGATTCAATGCATTATAGCTATCAACACATTTAACTATGGCTATTTTATCCACATATGTAGTATATTTTGTGTCATTGCATTCACTTAAGTTTATACTTTATAAACAGTTTTTAATTATTTTAAATTTCAAATCATCAAATTGTTATAACTGAGTTTACGAAAGTAGAAATAAATAATGTCTTAAAATTTAGAAACACTTAATATACACATTATATTATATGAATAGTTAAATCTTTAATTGAATCAAATGTCATTCATCCAATAAGTATTTTCTGAGTGTCTGTTTTATCTATAACTATGCTAGCTATTAATTTATATAAAAAGTATACAGCATTGTCATTCATTATATGGTGACGGACATCTCCATTCAAATAAATGGCATTTGACATCAAAGTCTCTTCATTTTTTGTTTTATTTTGAGTAATGTATGATTATTGATAAAACCAGTATATATACAATGTACATGAAGAGTCTGCCCTTAAAGGCCCCCTCTACATTGCTAGAACAGAAAAGTCCCTTTTTAGAAGCTATCTATGCAGAAGAGTTAATGGGACCTAGACAAGATCAACACACTACAACCTTTCTCTTTATAAGAACAGGTTGTAAATATGCAAGAGAACCCTTCCAATGAAGAGGCCTGTGAGTCCACTGAAAAATCCCTCCAGGCTTTAATACAATAAGGCTAGTGGAAAACACACTGTGTAATTGCACTAGCATTTTGGAAAGATCTATATGCATCTTCTAGCTCAATAGAGGTCTTCCTGAGGATTTAAATTTACCTATGTGAATGTCCAAAGGGACATTATCAGCATTTTTAAGCAGAATTCATCTTACATTCATACGTATTAAAAATGTAGTTAGTAAGAAGTATCAAAAATTATATCCATCATTGTAAGAGCGATAACTCATAACTACCTGGGAATGCACTGTCAGCTCTATAGAACTTGCAAGCCATGCATGATGAATGAAATTATGTTTATGCACCATTTTAAGTGTTATGGTATTATTATAGAATGCTGTTTAATCTGTGATTCCTGCATGAGTAAAGGCACTGCTTTCTGTTTCATGTATAGTGAAAAGTCACATTACCCCAGGTGCCACTCACTGATTAAACTGGGGTTCCTTTCAAGCCAGAAACTGGAATTGAGAAGATAACACTGGATTAGATACAGCATGAGGAATCTGTGTCTCTTATTATCAATAACACAGGTAGAAAGATTTCTAAGAAGGAAATCTAAACAGTGATGTTGGAATGGAACCATGTGGAATCAGGAGACTAAGAAAAACATGTATTTCATAAAATTATATGTCACCTTCTTTGACTTAGAGAGTAGGTAGTTTCAGGTTGCTGGTAGAATAGAAGAGAATTTCATCCTAGCAACCAAGTAGCTGCACATGTTAGAAGCCAGAATTCTGCAGAGTATTAATTTCTATTTAATGCTATTTTCTTTCTCAGGATTGAACATCTTTCTGAGTGTTATGGTTTGGATTTGTATATTCCCAAAAGCTCATGTGTTGGAAGTATGTTTCCCTATATCTCGAGCTTCAAAGGTGGGCTTTGACTGGATTATGAGGATGCTGGCTTCATCAGTGGATTTACTTACTTGATGGATTAATCCATTGAGAGTTGAATGGACTACTAAGAGGTGGAAACTACTTGGAAGCAATAGGTTAATAAATGTGTTCCCTTCAAGGCTTATCTTCTTCCCAGACCATTTCCCCCTATCTTACAATCTTCCTCCTCCTCTCTCTTTCTCCCTCTCTTTCTCTTCCTCTCTTCTCTCTTTCCTGGCTGTCATAAGCTCCTCTGTCATGCCCTTCTGTTTCAGCAATGGAGTCAGGCAACCATAGACTAAGATGGGTGAAACCATGAGCCAAAGTAAATTTTTCCTCCTCCAGGTTGTTCTTGCCAGGTATTTTACATGATCAAGGGCAAGGATATACCAAAGGGAGTTGATTTTAGTTAGATGCCATGAAGGGGATCAGTGCTCCACAGGAACCAGCATGAAAGGAACAGCCATAAAAATAGGATACAACATGGGGAAAGTGAGTGAACTTGGGACTGCAGATCATGACTGTGAAGTCAGCTGTTCCTGCAGGCTTCTTTCTTACAGTAAGGAGATTTAACACATTTTGAAGTGTTGCTTGTTTGACTTTAAAGTGTGATTTTTGGGCTGATAGATACCTTTACACAGATACATTGATAAATTGTTTAATTGACTTGGTTTAACATTTCCACATCTCAGAATTTACTATTGGATTTCATGAACAAATAAGCAAGCATTAACAATTATGTGTCTAAATCTATATTTATACATGTAATTTAATTACTGAAGCATATTGCACACAATCTATGATGAGAAAATGAATGAAATAAATTAAATTTGTGTCTAAGGAAATAGTGAGCAGTTGTTAAAAGTACACTGTGGATTTAAATTTTGATATAGAAAATAGTTCATAATATGTTTCTAAGATAAAGGTAGTTAAACAACACTTTTCATATACTTTTAAAATTCATAATATATATGAAAATGGATGTGTAGTAAAAAAGTCTGTGTTTATTCAATCAATTCAATGCAATCCCCACCAAAATGTCAATAACATTCTTCACAAAACCAGAAAAAAGCAATACAAAAATTCATTTGGAAAAACAAGAGACCCAGAACAGACAAAGAAATTCTGAGCAAAAAGAGTTATGTAGAGATATCATAATATCTAATCTCAAATTATGCGACAGAGCTATAGTAACAAAAATAGCATGGTATCAGCACTGAGCCATATGAATAACGGTGGAATAGAAAACACAGACAAATACATATAGATGTAGTCATTTGATACTTGACAAAGATACCTAAAGTTTGTGCTGGAGAAAAGAGCATTTTTAACAAATGGTGCTGGGAAAATTGGATATCCATATGTAGAAGAATGAAACTAGATCCCTGTCTTTTGCCCTGCACAAAAGTCAACTCAAAGACCTAGGAATTAGAGCAGAAACTCTGCAACTACTAGAAGAAAATGTAGTTCCAACACTCAAACATGTGTGCGAAGCCATCAACTTCTTTTACAAGAATCCTAAAGTGCAAGAAATAAAACCAAGAATCAATCAGTGGGATTACATTGAATTAAAAAGCTTCTGCACAGAAAAGGAAACAATTAAGAGAATGAAGAGAAAGCCTCAGAATGGGAGAAGAATTTCACCACCTGCTCCTCAGATAGAGGTTAATACCCAGAATATATAAAACAAACTAAAAACAATTTAACACTAAAAACACCACAAATAACCTAATTAATAAATGGGCAAAAATAACTCGAGATAATTCTCAAAAATAGAAATAAAAATGACCAATAAATATTTAAAACTGTTCAGTATCATTAGCAATCAGGGAAATGCAAATCAAAACTACATTGAGATTTCATCTCACTCCAGTCAGAATGGTAATTATCGAGAATACAAGCAATAATAAATGCTGGCAAGGATGTTGGGGGAAAGATACACTCATACATTGTAGGACTGCAAATTCTTGCAACCCTCTGGAAAGCAGCATAAAGATTCCTCAAAAAACTAGGAAAGGAACCAGCTATCCCACTCATCAATATATATCCCAAAGACCTAAAATCAGCATATATATTTCAATGGTCATAGCAGGGCAATTCTCAATAACCAAGCTGTGTTACCAGTCTAGGTGCCTATCAACAGACCAATAGATAAAGAAAATGTGATATATATACACAAAGCTGTTTTCTCCAACCAGAAAGAAGAATAAAAGTATGGCATTTGCAGGTAAATGGATGGCACTGGAGAACTAAGTGGCTACGTGAAATCAGCCAGACCCAAAAAGTCAAGGGCCAAATGTTTTCTCAAAGAAAGAGAGAGAGTGAAAAAAAGAAAGAGAAAGAGAAAGAGAAAGGAAAGAGATTGGTGGAGTGGAGGAAGGGGGTGTGGGGGAGGGAAGAGGAACAGGAAAAGGAAAGATGAATAGAAAGAATATGATCAAACGTTACCATGTACATATATGCAATATACCACAGTGAATCTCACCTGTATGTATTTCCTTAATGCACTAATTTAAATAATCTATAATTAAATAGAAGAAAGGTAGGTAGGTAGATAGGCATGGATAGAGTATTGTGTATACAAAATTGCCAACTAATAAAAAAGCAATGATTATATATATATATATATATATATATAGGACCAAACATATTCAATCACCACTAGTAATAATTGAGTTAAACATGATCATTAACAAATGCTAACCCTAAAGACTGAAAACACCTAGTGACTAGTTTCTTCATAATGATTGAGATATTTATCCAATAATTTTAATGATGCCCCAGAAATTAATTAGGGGAAATAATAACTATTTAATGGGGATAACTGGGAAGCATCATCTTCACCAGGTGATCCAAGTTAGGTCTGTCCAACAATAGGAAGATCACCATCATGCACCTGCTTATGATGCACTGATCATCCTATTGTCTGAAGAAAGTGAATGATCTGAATCACAACACTGTATACTCCCAATCTGAGGAAGGGCTCTCCTAAAAACTGCTGCATCATTTTCAAAACGTCAGTGTCTGGAAAGGCAAAAAAGGCTGAGTACATATCACAGATGCAACAAGACTAAAGGCAGAAGATATTAAATGTAATGACCAGTCTTGGGTTCAAGACTGGAAGGTGGGGGACAGAAGGAGAGTACTGAATATTAGAGAAAAGAAATGTGCAAATACTAATTTTCCTGACTTTTACCATTATAGTATGGCTAGTTTAATGAATATCCTTACTCTTGGTGAAAAGATGAGAAATATATGGGTAAGTGGAATTTATGTCCTAATTTCAAAAAATTAGGTATATATAGAAAAAAGTATAAGAAGATAATATCAACCTATGCTGAATCCAGCTGGAGTTATTTATGTGGAGTTATTTACATCATTCTTGATACTTTTCTCCATGCTTAAATGTATTTCATAATGAAATGTTCAAAACAGAAAGCAACTGTTGGGAAGTGGGGAAGTTGTCAGACAGGAACAAATGTTCATTTCTCTGAGCTCATTTTAAGGTACGTTGTTCTAAGCTTTGTTGATTCTCCAGCCCTGGTCTTCACACTTCACTCCCTGACAGACTGTCGTTGAGGAATGGGAGGTGGGAGGCAACTGGTCATGGGTCACAGAATTTATCTTTGTGGGATTCCAGCTCAAAGCAGAGATGGAGGTGTTCCTCTTCTTGGTCTTCTCCCTGTTGTATATCTTTAGCCTCTGGCCAATGGCATGATCTTGGGACTCATCTGCCTGGAACCCAGACTTCACACCCCCATATATTTCTTCCTCTCGCACCTTTCGGTGCTTGACATATCCTATACTACTAACAATGTCCCTAAGACGCTGGCAAACCTCATAAACCAAAGAAGAACCATCTCCTTTGTTCCGTGCATAATGCAGACATTCTTGTACCTGGCTTTTGCTGCTACCGAGTGTCTGGTTTTGGTGGCAATGTCCTATGATCGGTATGTGGCCATCTGTCATCCCCTATATTACGCTGTCATCATGAGCTGGAGAGTGTGTATAACCCTGGCTGTCACTTCCTGGTCATGTGGCTTTATCATCTCCCTGGTACATGCAGCTCTCCTCCTGAGGCTGCCCTTCTGTGGGCCACAAGAAGTGAACCAGCTGTTTTGAGAGATCCTGTCTGTCTTCAAGCAGTCCTGTGTTGACCCCTGGATCAACCAAGTGGTCATACTTGTCAGCAGTGTTTCTGTCTTAATCCAGCTTCTGTGCCTATTGCTGGTCTCCTACACACACATCCTGATGGCCATCCTGAGGATCCAGTCAGGGGAGGGTCTGAGAAAGGCCTTCTCCACCTGCTCCTCCCACCTCTGGGTGGAGGGGCTCTTCTTTGGCATAGCGATGGTGGTTTACCTGGTGCCAGACTCTAGTCAGCAAGAAGAGCAGGAGAAAATGCTGTCATTCTTCCACAGTCTTTTCACTCCAGCGCTGAATCCCCTCATCTACAGCCTGAGGAACTCACAGGTTTATAAAGGGTGCCTTCCACAGAGTTTTGCAGAAGTGGTCCCTGGGAAGGGCACAGAATGCTGGGTGTAAAGGGCTTTCCTCAGAAAACTAGTCTGAAGCAAAAACTCTGGAGATTTTACCAAATAGAAGTTTGACAGAAAGCAAAATGATAATCAAACAGAATTTGAAAATTTGCTTCTCTTTCATTTATATTCACTCTAATCTGATTTGTTTCATTTCTTCTACTTGCTTAGGTTTTAGTTTGATTTTCTAGAAGGTCTGGAAATAGGGCAAACTTGCAGTGAAATATATTATGATTTACTCTAGCCTCCTCCATCCCTCCCCACTGAAAACTCTCTAGGAGTGAGCTTGATTTCCGGATTAAATTCTGATGTTGAGAGTCACATTTGTTTGGAGAGTAAAATACCATTTTCTGTGATATTTGCATCCATTTCTTGGCATTTTATTGTAAATTAATCATTTTGAAAGAAAATCACACTAAACCAAAAGCAAGCAGAAGAAATGAAATAACAAATCCAGAATGGATATAAACAAAATTGAAAAGTGAGAAACAAAAGTGAAAGTAAATTTGGTTTTATGAAAAGAGCAAGAAAATTGACAAATTTGCTAGAGTGACCAGCAGAAAAAAAAAAAAAGGAAAAAAAGACTCAACCTACTTGAATCATAGTTGAAAAGGAACATCAATGACAGCCCTGTAGATACAAAATAGATTGTCCCAGACTGCTGTGAACAGCTGTATGCCAACAAATGAAAACTTAGATCAATGGACAAATTCCTAGAAAGACACAATCTACCAACTCACTAAAAAATGAACAGGCAACCTGAATAGCTTTATGATAAGTAAAGAGCTTGAGTTAGTAATTTTAAAATTTACCAAATAAAGCCATGAAACATGTTGCCATAGAGATTTATTATACTGTCTTAAAAAGAAAAATGAATATAATTGCTTCACAAAAATCTTGCAAAACATAGAAGACAGAATATTTCCCAACCCATTCTATGATATCAGTATTACTGATACCAAAGACATTGCAGGAAAAGAAAACCACAGACTAATATCCTTGTGCATATAGATTTTACAGTTCTCGACAAATATCAATTCCAACAAATGTGAAAAGGATTAAGCAGTGTGCGCAAGTGAGACGTATTGCAGGAAGGCAGGGTTGTTAAGTATTCAAAACTCCACCAATGCAATATTCCACTTTCATTAAAGAAAAACCATGATTTCTCATAACAATCAAAACATTTGACAATTCCAACACCTTTTCTTGATAAACACACACGCACACGCACACATGCACACAAACCTAAGGTCACTTCTTCAATCTGATAAAGGGCCCGTGAGAAAAACCATAGGTAAAATCATAATTTACTGTGAAAGACATAATGCTTTCCCCACAAGATAAAAGGACAAGATAAAGGATGTCCGGTCTTGCTGCTTCTCTTCAGCATTGTGCCGGGAATTCAAGTCAGGGAAATAAAGTGAGAAAAATAAATAAAAGATAACCAGTTTAGAAATGGATAAGAATAACTTTTGTCGGGTGACATGATCCTCATAAAGCAAATGGTAGTGTCTGCTAAGAATCAGCTTGAACTAATGAATTTAGCAGGGTTGTGGGCTAACAGGTCTGTGTACAAAAGTTACTGGGATTTCTGTGGAGAACTGAGTTGAGTAGGCAGCTGAGTTTCTGGGTGTGTGAGTCGTCAAATAAAACAAGACAAAATGAAAGCAAAGCCTGGCCTGCAATCATTCACCTCTGTAGCATGAGCTAGAGATTAAACCAGAGTAAGGTCCACACCGTTCCATTTACCCCCACCGAACTGCGCCAGGGAAAGGTCACCTGGATGAAGGCAGATGCGCAGAATCATCTCATTGCTCCAGGAAACCCAAAAAAAAGGCCCTGGTTTGTTATGGACCTGGTGATCCACAAGGGGAGAGGAGAGGGAGAGAAGGAAGCACCCGCACTCAAGTGCTGAGTACTGAGCCAGAGTGGAGAGGAGGTGTCTTCAAGGTGTCCTCCTCTCCCCAGAAGGTCCAGGCAGAGGTACATGAGGAAGGACTCTCCCCAGATAGACCCAGAGACTGAACCGCACTGGCTGAGCACCAACTCACAAAGAAATATCGCAATGGCTAAAATTATAAAATTAATAATAGCCAAGTGCTGGTGAGAGTTTAAAATTATACAAGCATGTTGGGAAAATGTTTGCAATATCAACTAAGAACAAACATACACTTCTTACGATTCAGCCATGTTCTGAATCATAAATGGAAAATATAAACTGAAACCATAAACTGAAAACACTTTGGTTATTGTTTAGATATTAATTATCCCCCAAAAACTCATACTGAGAAAACGCAAAAGCAGTTCAGAGGTGAAATGTTTGGATTATGAGAGTCTTAACCTAATCAGTGCATTAATCCTTAATAGGGATTACCTGGGTGGTAACTAGTCCGGCAGGGTGTGGCGGAGGAGGTGTGTCTCTGAGGGCTGTGCCTTTGGGGTTTATATTTTATCTTTTTTGGGCAGAACTCTCTCTCTTCTTCCTGATCATGTCCTGAACTGCATTCCTCCATCAAACTCTTAGGCCCCAAGGAATGGAGTTGGTCATCTATGAAATGAGACCTCTGAAACTGTGGGCCTCAACATAAACTTTTCCTCCTCTAATTGCTCTTGTCAAGTCTTTTGGTCACAGCAATGCAAAAGCTATCTAAAACAATAAAAATATAAGTATGAAGCTTTAGTCACAGTAGCTCAAAACATGAAATAACCCAAATGTCCACAAGCAATCAAATAACTAAATTGAGAAACATTCAGAACAAACCACTAATATATGCTATAATATGGATGAATCTCAGAAAGTGATATTGAGTTAAAGGATAAAATTTTATGTCCTATATAATTCACTAAACCAATCTGTTGTCATAGAAATCAGAACATCAGTTAACAGGGTAAGCAAGTAATTTTAGTTAAGTAGGGATTGGAGGGAGGGGGACACAAAGGAACATTGTGGTAGAAATGTTCTATACCTTGATCAGGTTGGTGGTGGCCCAAGCACATTACCTTATAAAAATTCATTCAGGGGACTATACTACACCTCTTGAACTTGGGCTATTTGACCAGCAGGCTGCACGAACTTGGATGGAGCACTGATAGAGATATCACGTAGAGTCGCTAGCCTATCTGATTCAGAGGACAAGCCACTGTGATTCTGAATCAAGGCCTCTCCAACTACAAGAGGAAGTAACACACCTTTCCATGCAACCTCTCTCATGCTACTGAGACATGGTAGAGATTGGTGACAGGACCAAGGAATCTTAAATTACTCATCTTGAGCTGAATTGCTATCAGACCCACCGTGTCATAAGTTTGAGTGTTCAAAGCACCCAACTATCATATAAAAGATGTGGCATATTTTAGGGCAAAGCAAGTAAGAAGACTAAAGAATAAAAATCAGTTGAGCCAGATTCCCATATCATCTGTATTACTGATGACTCTGTCAGCTCATACGTCTTTTAGAGTCTCCCTACAACTAGCTGGTGATTTAATAAATAAATCAGGCCTGACAGACAGATGATTGGGATAGATTTATTGGGGTGATATATTGACCTCTCCGATGTTGGGCCTTAAAGGTGGTCCTGAAGCTAAACCTCTCAATCCCTGTAGCTGACAATTGACCTACTCATCATTTTTGTAAAGATAAGTATCCTGACGTGAGAATATGCATGGAATCCTGGAAACTGCCAGACGTTTTGACTGAGCCTGGAGAAAGCACAAGTGCTCTGCTGGAGGAATGGAGGCATGAGGCAGAGACACCTTAGGGAGTCCAATCTGGAGCATTCTGTGCATCTCACATTATCGCCAGCCACACAATACTGTAGAAGTGGTTTAAACAATCAAGTACAAGATGACTCAGTCAGTAAATGTCAGCTAGCCTCTGCTCTCTGCCATCCCAGTGACTGCACAGTGAGCAATAAATCTGGTATCCATGGCAACAGAGTTGGACACTGCAATGAGCCCAGTAACATAGACTGCCCCTCACTAAGGCGCTTGACTCTGCCGCTCTACTCTGCTGCATCTCTGACCTTTAAATAGCAGAGACCAATGCTGGGTTCTCAACGTGGTACCTTTCTTTGAGGACACCAATAAATCCATGGGTGGTGTGCTAATTAACATCGGATTCCCTTCACCTAGTCTGCATGGGGTGATAAATTCATTGTGATTACAAATAATACGAGTCAATATATGGATTTCCCTTTCTGTCTGTAGTACTTTGGTCATTACCTCTATCGGAGGGTTTTCAGAGCGTCTAAGTTACTGCTAGGTTTCCTGCACAACTTCACATCAAGTTCAACAGACCCATGACAGTGAAAGATGAAGGACACATGACCCAGGAGTTCACAGGTTCCAGCATGTTCTGTGTTTGTCAGAAATTGTGACCTGATACACATTGTTAGCTGCCACACAGCTCTAAGGCACCCTGAGGAGGTGGGATGCTGTCTTCCACATTACACTGTGATAACAGTGCAGGCATTATCTTACACTGTACTAAGTGTAAGCACACTAGTGTAACAGGTCAAACCACATTCATTCCCATCCACGAGGGTTGAGAGAACTCAAACCAGCCTTCTGCTTTCACCAAGCTCCATCCTTCCCAAGAGGGTAGGACCAGACATTATCAAAGGGGGAAAACGTACGAAGGTAAAGTTTGCTCAGTCCTTGTGCCTCCTCCATTCTTCCTCCAGAGAGGTCAACAAGCCCTAGTGTTTCCTAATCCCAATCTCCATCTGTGCTCAAGGATGAGGGGTCTGAGTTTCTATAGAAAGTAATCCAATGACTAAGATCTTGGACTTCAAGTTTATTTCCTGGCCAGCTTCTGAATAGTTGGGAAATCAGACTACACTAAAAGAAATGTGGCTGCAGGAATTAATGTCAGGATTTTTTTTTCCACTGTTGAACAATAACCAGGCGTGGATCTTTTCATCTCCAGAGCACTATCTCTGGGTCCTGGAACAACATAAAAATTCATGAAACTATCATAAATTCACATATGTGGAAAGCTCTAATAGCAATGTGGTCTCACGGTGTGGCTTTATATATGCATATCCTTTTATTTATGATGGTATTTCCTGTTCTTATCTTAAAACATAAAAATCTTGCTCTCTCTATGGCTTTTTCAGAGACACAGATAGACTCATTTCTCTGTGGGCTAAAAGCATAACAGAGGTTGGGCTCTTTGTGTCTCTGTAGGAACCATATGGGCAAGTGAGACCTATTTTCTAAAGTGCTTTAAAAAGCTCTCATGAGGATTGGGAAGGTGCTCAGTAGGGGATGATAAATTCGTGAAACCTTTCCTTACAAAAGGTAACTTCAGGAGCTGAGATTCTTCCTGGGTAATTCCCAGGCTTCCAATACCATCAGTAAAGTCATCTGTGCTGTAGCAATGTTTGCCTCTTCTGCATGAATATTTATTGGAGTGCAGTATCACAACTATCTATAGGTGCACAGAGTTCCTAGCTGTCTTTGTGAGTTCTGGTCAAATATAATTTAATGTCATTTTCATTGCTTATTTGCTTTTACTGTTGTACTTCACTATCATGCAAAAGCACATCTCTGCTCAAATTCTGCTCATTGATTGTTTTACAATGATTTGAGTAAAATATATATATGAAGGGTTATCAATATACTATTAACCACTATACTAAAATTTATATATTAATGGTTATTTTGACTGCTAATTTTAAGGTGAAGAAATATATGTGGAAAAATTATTTTGTGGTAAAATTTAATATTAACAAGCAACATAGATCTGCATCCAATTTTTCAAATACTGAGTTTAACATGTCATATATAGAGAAGCAAATCAAATAAATAATTATACAAATATTTGTTTATTATGCACAATGTTATAATGTCATGGAGTTTGAGCAACAAATAGGAGCTCAGAATTTAGTTCATCTAAATCTCTACCCTAACAACAAGGTTAGGCAAACAATAGAAAACCAATAAATATCTGAATATTGTTTTATTTTTACCAGCCTGAGCATGCCATGGTGGTAAGAGAGGTGTCATGTAAATGGGTTTATTTTTATGACATTTTGCACTCTTAGATCTTTAATAATATGACCACTAAATTGATGATTTCTGCTCATTCCTGCTATCTCCCAGAAAAGTTGATTTTACGTAAAGGATGAGAATAAAATTGAAGCAAGAAGGGCAATATCATGTTTGTATTTATATGTTTACTGCAGAATCATAATTAGAATGGTGATTTAGTTCAATCTCAGATGATTTAGATAACCAGTCTGCATTATTTCTGTGGGAAAAAATAAGCCAGTTCCTCAGGCAACATTTCTCACAGATGAGCTATGGCTTATCACCTGCAGAGACAGTGTCTAAAACTGTATTATATAGAATTTAAAAATATGGACTCAGATACCAACAGTGTTACTGATCCTGATTTCACCTCTAGAGAATCATACTTGGTACAAAGCTTTCAGCCGTTCACATAAATGCTCTCCTAATTATTGTGAAAAAAGAAAGAGCAAAAACAAGGCTTGATGCTAAATCCGGTCTTTATTCTTAAAAACTGGAGGTTTTATGAAATGTTTGTTGGGGAGGTGACAACTGATGTGGGAGTGAGCGGAAAGTGCGTGTGGACACACCAGGCAGCGGTGTACTTGACCAAAGCTGTATGGAACCTTGGCATTCTCTGCCCTTCATGAGACTTTCCAACTCGAAATTAAACTTATGCAGTTTTAAAACATTGACAAGTGTATCAGCTAGGGCTCATTATTTCTGAAAAAAAGGAAAACAAAACAAAATGAACAAAATCAGAAAAACTCTGGACAATATATACTGAGAAAAACAGAATTTATTTGAAGAATGTGGGATTACTCACTGAATCAAAACACAGAGTAAGATGAGATAATGTTTATTTTTGAAAATTTGTCTTTATTAAAATATTAACATAAAACATATGCATATGTGTGCATTATTTACTTGTAAAATTTATTTAGGGTTACCAAATAAAATCTTTAAGCATTCATGTAAAAGTATAAAACTCTCTACATCTGTCTCTGGACACTTTGCTACCCCACAAAAGGGTATCTGATAAGTTAGAGTAAATCTGTGTTCAATTTCTTCTCTTAAACCATGATCATTAACTCCATTTCCTCTGTCATAGGGATATGAGAAATAATATGACATTTGTCACAGAGTTCCTCCTACAGGGATTTCCACTTGGCCCAAGGATGCAGCTGCTCCTCTTTGGGCTCTTCTCCCTGTTCTACGCCTTGACCCTGCTGGGGAACGGGGCCATCCTGGGGCTCATCTGCCTGGACTCCAGACTGCAAACCCCCATGTACTTCTTCCTCTCCCACCTGGCCATTGTTGACATCGCCTATGCCTGCAACACAGTGCCCCAGATGCTGCTGAACCTCCTGGACCCAGCCCTGCCCATCTCCTTTGTGGGCTGCATGACCCAGACATTTCTGTTTTTGACTTTTGCTATTACAGAATGTCTCCTCCTGGTGGCGATGTCCTATGATCGGTATGTGGCCATCTGCCAGCCTCTCCGATATTCTGCCATCATGAGCTGGAGAGTATGTGTCACCCTAGCAGTCACTTCCTGGACAACTGGAGTCCTTCTGTCCTTGATTCATCTGGTGTTACTCCTACCATTGCCCTTCTGTATGTCCCGGAAAGTCAGTCACTTCTTCTGTGAAATCATGGCTGTTCTCAAACTTGCCTGTGGAGATACCCACATCAATGAGAACATGGTCTTGGCCGGGACAGTGTCTGTGCTGGTGGGGCCATTCTCCTCAATTGTAGTATCCTATGTGTGCATCCTGTGTGCCATCCTGCGGATCCAGTCTGGGGAGGGGCAAAGAAAAGCCTTCTCCACCTGCTCCACCCACCTCAGTGTGGTTGGGCTCTTTTATGGCACGGCCATTGTCACATATGTTGGACCCAGTTACAGCAACCCCAAGGAGCAGAAAAAATATCTTCTACTGTTTCACAGCCTTTTCAATCCCATGCTCAATCCCCTGATCTACAGTCTCAGAAACTCCGAAGTGAAGAATTCTTTGAAGAGAATGTTGGGAATAGGGAGAGCTTTGTGAGAAGATTATGGCGCCATGGTTAACATAACTGAAAAAGTTATCATTCCAAGAGGCTCCTAACCATTCAGAGCATGAAAATTACCTTAGGTCTGAATGAAAAACAGGCTGTCTCTTGCCTTACATTGGTTGACTGATTAGGTAAATGTGAATGAATTCTAGAAATCCATGTCTTCAGATACTATCAATAGTAAATCATGGTGCAACTTGTCTCTACGAGGGTCAGGATTTGAAAACTATGGTTCCAGAATAATGCCTTTTATCATATCCTCATCAAGCTATGATCCAGCTCCCTGTCTCCAAAATGTTTTCTTCAATACACTCTTTTCTTCAGAGGACTTTAAAATTCAACTGTGGTCAAATAAGTTTAAAAATGACTTCATACCAGATATCTCCCTTTAGGCCTCAATTTGAATTAGCATAGTGAAAACTGAAACTTCATTCAGTAAAGTGGAATCTTATTCCGGTTTTCATCCACAGCTTTCCAAACTTATTTGATCACGTCATTTTTGTTTTCATATGCTTATTGAGTTTCCTGGAACAGGAGACTTGACTGACTCATTTTGAATAATTCCTGAAACCACCTTCTAGGGCACATGCATCTTTCTTCCCTGCAAGATCATTCTCCACAGAGGGTGAAAAGTCTGAACACAGTAGCCCAGATCAGGCAATGAGAATTTGTGCTTTGTTTGGTTAGAAAAAGTGAATGTCACCATTTTTACTCTTCAGTGGTGAATGTTTTAGAGATAATGACTTCAATCATCTCCTTCTCATGAATTGGTATGCCCTGATAAGCTTCAGGGGTAACCTCATTTAATTTCATAATCTTCCAAATCTGACATTAAAAATATATATGGTGTTCATGGGTGTGGCTTAGTGATAGATCCTTAGCCAGCATGTTTGAGGCCCTGGGTTTGATCCCCAGAAGCAGAAAAAAATATATATACATACACATGTTGATGTGTACATGCATGCATGTGTGCATATGGACATATATGTATGTGTACATATATTATATATAGATATATGATTCTGTATACATTCTCCTGTGTGTGCCAACTGAGTAAAAGTAATATAATTCAGATATTTCAGAGTTTTAAAACCAAACCAATTTTCTCATGGACACATGGAAAGAATCCAAAAACCCATTATTAGTACAGTTAAAAGATGTGTGAGCTTGATGTGCTATAGAAAACATGCAATTTTAAAAAGAGGTATTTTTCTAGAATTAAGTTTGGACTCATAAATATTTACCTTTAATTTATCATCATCAATACTTTTTGCTCCTCTAAAATACCTGTAAATAACTGATGATCATCAGGTATTAAATATAAAACTATAACCTAAAATGACTGCTTTTGTAAATGTTATTTTAGTTTACTACCACATTTTTTCTTGTGTTAGCTTTCTGATTCCTATTTTTTATGTAGGTCCCCTGGAGCATAAAAAGAAACTAAAATGTTCCAATACTTATGAATGCCCAAATATGCCCCAAGACTCTCATGTGATCAAGAGCCATATTTCATTTTCCTTAAAAGTCTTCTTACAGTGGATATGTGGTGTTAGACACAGGCTGGCATGTTCTCAAAACTTGGTAGCTGACAGATTTTCCCTAATTTTATGCCCATAAACCTGTGAGCCATGGATCAAACAAAAAAAATACTAGCTAGTAAATGGCATGATAGGTTGAGATTTTCAAAATAACATTGATCTTATGTCCAGTAAAATAAAAAATGAAATATAAATAAATGATATCATAGGTAGGAAATCTTCCCAATTAAAAAAAGGGCAGAAAGCTTCCTTAGAATCTACCTTAGAGGGCATATTTTCCTATCTGCCTCTGAAGCACTGGAATTAGAATTTACTAAGCTCAGACAATACTTCACAATGATGACCTACACTAGTGGTTTGTGTCCCAGAAGAACCTCCCTTCAGTCAGGTCCTAATGAGCCCCACTGGGACACTTCACCCCTCCAGGGACTCCTCACTGGCCCTGTGACTCCCTAAACTGCTCTCCACACCTTGGAGCATTTCTCAAAATCAGATGATTCCCAGGGTCCTTTCTTCCCACTTGTGCTATAGCACAGGGGACACAGGTGACATCCAGGAGAAGCTGAACTGAAGAGGTGAATGCCAGGAGCTCATTCACGGTCACGTGATCCTGCTTCATCGCAGGTTACCTGGAACCATCTGGAGACTGAGATTCATGAGGTTCCAACCATATCAGGATTTCTGGGGTCTGTAATGAGACCTATTGCCTCAGAGGTGTGTTCTATGCCAGTCTCTGTTTCCTAATTGTGTGTCCTGCTGGAATAAGAACAGATACAGATATAGACGATTGTCTCTTTTGCCCAGCAGAGGTAGGCATGCTCTGTGTCTCATGACCCAGGCCTGGCAGTGAGTTCTCAAGAGCTGCCAACTAGGCTGAGCCCGTCAGAGAAGAAAGCCTCCTTTTCTGAGGATTCTGCTGCATTTCAATCAGAAACCAAAGGGAGGGTTCTGCAGCTGCCAGAGAAGCTCTGAAAACCCCTAGCTGCTTCCCTCTCTGAGGTCCTCAACCTCAAACGTGAGAGCCAACAAGTTTGCCTTATTTTATTTCACCATTAACTCTGCTTAGACATGACTTAGCACCTAGTCTTTGGTTGACTATCACTCCATTTGGTTTACTATCACTATTACTCCATGCTATAAGTATCACAAGAGAGCTAAATCATCTCTGTTAACACCAGAGATAGGCTTATCTTTCACATTATTAATAGCAGTAAGGAAAAAGCAAATGCATAATGATGGACAAATCATGTAAAGGTGTTTTGCATTTACCAGTTGTGTGTCATTGATGAAGAAATACCCATGGGATAGAGAACCAAGTGGGAATGATGACACTAAAAAAGAGGTAAGAAATTTCTGTTATGGATTTACATGAAGCATATCCAATAATTCTTCCAATCAAAGGAAATTATAGTACAGAAATAGTACAATGGAATAACGTTTCATTTCAGCAAATTATTATATATTGATTCATTTATAAATCTTGCATTTAATTCTTGTCAGCACAAGCACATTACATGCTGAATTTAAGATGTGTCCATTGCACTGGAACATGAAGCCCACTGGGTACTATAACTATGTCTTATATGTACCTTTCACTGAGCACAGCGTGGTATTAAAGATAGTATTAGGTGTCTAGAATGTGCTTGCTAAATCTGTGCACATGATAGAGATTCTGTAGCCTGAAGGGCAAATCTTTGTGCTGGGGATGGAAAAAGCACAGACAGGGGACTGAGGAAGCAGGTGGCAATGTGGCAAAGTGGGCAGCGATAGAGATAGTCAGTGAGACTTTGGTAAAACTTTTCCTTTTGGAGGACTTTCATGTTTAACGTCTACCTTTTCTTTTATCTTTTCTCCTCCTGAAGAACCTCTTCACAACACCATCTTCACAGGCACAGAACCACCTATTGATGAACTTTGTGCTCCTAAGGGGCTGAGGGCACAGAAATGGTCATGGTCCATTTTAATAGATGGACAGTTCCATCAAAGGGCCTCTCAATTCTTTCTGGTCAGCAATAGGACCTCTCACCAGAAACATCCCTTACCGTAACCCACAGCCGTAACAAAACTTGCCATAGTCTCAGCTTATAACTATGCAAGCAAAAGAAAATTAGTTTTCATTTCTCCCTTGTCAATTACAAGGAAACAGCCCTAGAGTTCTACTGAGCCACAGATTAGCAACAGGTGATCATTTTAGGAATTCTGCATTACTCAGGTCTGCTACTGTAGAAAATAACCTGCCAGTTCTTTGCACTTTGAGATTCGCTTTTCAAAATACAGTATCCATCAAGTTGTGATGTTTTGTTTATATATAAAAAGTAATTTCTTTCTCAAATATTTGCTTCAGAACTTTGGAATTGCACGATCACTTATTAACTAGTTAACACTTCGCCATTTTTATATTCTGAAGTTGTATATATATAAGTTAATACATAATGATGCTTGAAATTTACATTTGGAACTGGACTATATTTCAAAGTGGAGGTACCTCCTTCCCTCCCTCAAGCCCTTGGAAATGTAATCAGTTTAGTTTCTAGTTGATTGTGAAATGTGGGGGTTCCCCCATTTATGATATCACTTTGAGAGAAATAAAAAAAAATTGGGAAAGGAAATAACTGCATTGTACTTGACTGGATTGGAGTGTGTCTTCACAGCCAAATATTTTCCTACACTCTACATGTTTGAACAACAAATTTAAACAAATAATCAAGCACAGAAATTGTAAGTATTAACCTAACATCAAATCAACTTCAGTCATGTATGGGGATTTTTAAATATACGATTCCAATTCATTTTGTGTCAAGGTCATTTGTCAATGATGCCTATAAGAAAAAAAATAAATAAGTAAAGCATATCTTCTGTTGCTGGTAGGAGGTGACCTGTATATTTTCCCAGGCTTTTATTAAAGAGGTTACTTCATCCAGAGTTTGCTCACCCTGAGAAAGGTTTGCAAACTGTTCAGGACCGGCATCACGCTATCCAAAAGTACAATGGGACCATGCAGCAGCCAGAATATCTAAATGGTCATTGATTTGAAATTCAAAATGTAATTTCAAAATGAGTAAAGAAATTTTCTAAGCAACACATTACTTCTTTCTAGAAAAACGTGACCAGAAAAAGGAACTACTGCCTAATGGTTGTTTGGAGAGCATGGATCAGAGTAAGAATAGCTCATCAGAGCTCCTACTTGGCTGAGCTATTGATTACTGATCACCCAAACATCCATGTGGACTGTACACACTCAGCCATTGCTTCTTCTCCCGAGGGTCACTATGTATGCATGGCAACATGCTGCCCCTCTGACCTGATGTCTGCACTCCATATTGATCACCTCCCTTGTTTCACTACTCTTTTCCCAGACAGGTGCCTGAGAAAACTGACTTCATTTGGGTCCGCTGAGTTACTCAAGTCCTCCAGCTCTGCTTCTGTGAGACTGCATCAGGAAATCTGGAGTAGACTTTTGCAGATTTCCAAACTCTCTGATCACAGGTTCCCTGATACTTTCCTGCTTTTTCCATGTAGATCATCAATCTTGTCGGTTATATGTTGGTTTTACAAATTTGCTTCTCAGAACACAATTCTGTCTCTCATACAAGTGCTACTAGAAACATGCTTAGCCGAACTCTTGGTATAATTATGGTTAAAATAAAAACTGGCTGAAAACAGCGTCGGTCCCTACACCATTTGTGGAAAAGTGCTAAGCAAAAAATTTTTACCCTTGACAAATATTTGCCGTAAAAACCATGTTGAACTTACATGGTTTGTTGAAGCAACCTTTATCCAAGATCTAAGGTCAAAAAGCCAAATTCATCCATTTATTAATTCATAGATTATCTAATCACTAATTCATTGGTGCACTTATCTGTCAAGTGAAAGATAAACTCAACTGTCAACTGACTAATAGTTTCTTTCTATTTTCTACTTAGAAGGTGCTTGACAGTTCTTGTGGCCGTCGTCAGCCACTGTTTTTCAGTCTGAGTAGCAAGTTACTGTGTTTGGAATTTCAGGTATAGTATGGGTCACAAATATGAAGGGTTGAATGAACAGCAAAGTAAACCTATTTCCTCCTTAGTTTCATGGAAGGTCTTTTCCGAGAAGGTCTATCAGGGGAGGTCTGTTGCAGATAGTTCGTGGGAATTATGCTCAGGGTTTTCACACTCACGTCCACAAGCACCTGCCAGGCCACCCTCCTAATCCTTCAGAGCCTATGGAAACACACACACATGTTCTCGCCAGTGCACACTGAGGCCAGGATCATAGTATGGGGCTGATTGATAAAACACAATTTGTCCTAATCTCTATGGATTGCAACAGAAAACTTCTGGTGGGGAGTTAATAATTCTGTGAATCACCTAGTTGACCAGTACTCACATTACCAAATGTTGGTTCATTCCCATTTTTCAAGAAAATGATCCAAGTTTTGGATACATATGTATACTTATATAATACATGAGCGTATCTGTTTGCAGAAAAATGTAGTTTATATATATATATATTATTGGACATATCATTTTCTACACATGTATACATGCTGTCATATCAAATGCCTTCTTCCTACTCCCTAACTCAAAACATTTCAAATTGTACACATGCATCAAAACACCAAAAATTCATACTATTATGATTTGTCAATCAAAAATAATAATAATAGTCACTGTTCCATAATTTGCTTTGTGTAATGTCATGGTATGTATTATCTAGAATTTAGTGAAGATTTAAATACAGTAACTCAACTATGACTTCTACCAAAGCAGTTAAAATTCTTTTCTGGGAATATTGTCATATTAAAAAGCTCTTCCAGTGGCTGGAGCAGTAGCTCAGTTGGGATAGCACTTGGCTGGCATGTTCAAGAACCCAGGCTTAAATCCCAACACCACGTATACAACTAAGTGTCAGAGAAAAAAAATTAGATGAAAAAATTATAAGTAAAATTGATTCTCTC
>PVKS010029269.1:0-25543 GCA_004027875.1 Aplodontia rufa | reverse complement strand
TATCCCCAGGAGTGCCCCCCCAATTACCCTCCCTTATCCCTCCCTTCCCCTTCCCATTATAACTCTAAAAAAAGTATTAGATTGTAAAGCATTACATCTTATCTGGATTTAACTCATGTTACTAGACCATCTTTCTCACTGTCCAGGGTCTAGTCCCCACCTCCACCTATGAGTGGAGACAATCGACCCTTAGATCTCTTGGTTAAGCTGATTTTACTCAACATGATCTCTTCCATAACCATCCATTTACCCTCGAAGGCTGCAAGGTCATTGTTTCTAATTGCTGTGTAATATTCCATGGTATAAATGTACCACAGGAAGAATGGATCCAAAAACTGTGGGAAGCATTTTTGATTGTACAACAACTAAATTTCTTAATTAAAAAAACTGTTAGGCACTGAAAAATGAAACCAGCCAAATGAGAAAAAGGAAGCATCCATATATATTACCTCCGTAACTTTAAAGTGGAATTTAAGAAAGTAAAACAAAAAGAACTGAATCTAGTGAGGTATGTGTTAGAAATTCAACTGGTACGATATTCAGTTTCAAGAAAGAACAAACAGATCAGAAGCTGTGTTTATTACCTTTCTGTGGGAGGCTTGAATGACTTTTTTGAAGGCTGAGCTACGTTTGACACTTTCCCTCTTCTTTGAGGAAAAAAGAATTGGTACACCAAAAGAGCCCTTCCTTTCACCCGTTGATAAGGCTTGTTGATTTTCATTTTTTCCAAGATTAATTAAATCCTTGTAGAAATCTGTTTCTAAATCATCTTCTTCAGTTTGTACCTGGAAACAATCCATATGAAATGAAGTATAACCTAGGAAATGTTAGAGCTGCTTGTGAAATTTCATTCATTTATGAACTCAATGTGTACTCATTGCAGACTCATAGTTAGGACAAGGAATAATGTTAGTCCTTATGTCCAGGGAGTTTGTCCTTTAGCTAGGGAGAGAGATAACCACAGACACTTAATGCAATGTGGTAAGTGTTGTGCTGCCTATGAGATCCCATAGATAAATATGAGACTCACAGGGGCAATATCAGGAGGAAGAGGGAGAGATAGAATAAACGATGGGACTGCTGCTCTGGAAAGGGATGAAAGAACTCCAAGGCAATTTTTGAAAGAAGGTGCAAGATACAGCAGGTAAGTGCATTTTAAAAAATTGTGTTTTGAAAGTCTATGTGCTGGTTGTTTAGGAACTAGAAAGCATCCTCCAATAGAGTAATATTATATGTGAATCTTTACATTTTAGCTCTGTCTTCAAGCCCTATTGAACACAATGTCTTTATGGCAATATCATCAGTCTTCCCAGAGGTATTAGAATAACACAACTGAACCCCATGACATTCCCAAAACCCATTTGTGTAGATTAGATGGTTTTAAATGGAGTGTATTGAATTGAAAAATGCCTGTATTTACATATATAGGAAGGGTTGAATGACTTCTTGGTGAACACATACTACCCATAAAGTAGTTCTTAGAAACTAGTTGGATGTCTTGAAATTTTCTCCAGTATGTCACATTTACATGCATGTCATGATTAAAATCAGGTATTTTCTGTTTCTCTCACACAAAATAGTTTGCTCATCTTAGTATTACAAGTATGGAGCACTTACACGAAGGGCATTGGGGTAGATTCTGAGAACAGGAAGTGGCTCATTGTGCCTTGTTGGGAAACAAGCAAAAACAACCACCAGACCAACCAGTCAAATAGGAAGGAAGGTAAGCCAAAGGACCTCCTTGCACTTAGATTCTTTTTTAGTTTTCTTAGGTTCTCAACACTTTCTTAAGTCTAATTTTTATGGTTATATCAGAAAACAAGCTATTGTATAAGAAAATTCTGAATAAATTGAGCCCTTTATCTGTGTTTATTGGAGAAAAGACAAATTTAATCAGGGAAACCTGGACCCGACTTTCTAATCCACTACTTTCTAATTTTTTGACATTGGGAAAATTAGTTACTTCTGATTTTTCATTTGTAAATTTATTATAATACTAACCTCATTGGATTATGGAAGATTGAATATAAACACATAATAGGCAATTTAAAATTACGTATTACCTTTTCATTCTGCTCATTACTAATTTTTCATTATAAATTTAGTTCATAATCATCATTGGTATTGGAACCGCCTCCATGATAGACTGTCATACCTCAAAGTTGACACTTTCCAGATTGGCTGGAACACGGTACGGATTACTGTCTCTACTGCTCTTGACAGTTCTACATATTCCTCCAGTGAAAGAGTTATCAAGGACTTCTCCTCTGGGCTCTCCTGCCAGAAAATGAAACCTAGAAACAAAGTAATCTTCAAAAATTCAATAGATGTAAAGCAATTGTTAAAATTTACCTTACTTATATGAAATAAATTTCTTTTCCTAGACAATTTTGACTCATGACAAATGACTTGAAGGAAAATCTATTTTTTTTCCTAGTTCATAGTAAGGGATTCCGAGGGGAATAGAAGCCAACATTCTGACCTATTGGCTCTACAAGATCCTCTCATTACATTTACTCAATTATTCTGGGTTTTCACCATGAAATAAAAATTGGATTTATAATTTATTTGTGACTTAAAAAGTCAGTGCAAACTTTGGAATAAGATTATAAAATAAATCATTACATAAAAAGTGCCATTCTGGGTCCACTCCCTTCAGTAGGATTCAGTAATGAAATTTTTATAGAGCGCTAATAATGAAATAGTAATAGCAATGCTAATAAAATTATTGTCCTTAATAATTAGTAGTTATGTTTAAGATAGATCTCATTTAACAAATGCTTATATTATGTGCTTTGCAAATATTAACCTATTATGTATTTTACCATATGCTATAATATGTGCAATTATTATAACCATTTTACAAATGAAGAAATTGAGGCATGAAGATATTTATTAGCTTAGCACAAATCACATATATAGAAGTTATTATTATTATTTGGTACCAGGGATTGAATCCAGGGGTGATTAATCACTGAGCAATATTACCAGCCTTTTTTTTTTTATATTTTATTTTGAGACAGGGTCTTGCTAAGTTTCTCAGGTCCTTGCTAAGGTGCTGAGTCTGGCTTTGAACTTGCAATTCTCTTGCCTCAGCCTTCTGAGTTCCTGGAGTTATAGGTGTGTGCCACTTTGCCTAGCTCTAAGAAGTTAATTTTGATAGATAAGAAACTTTTTCAAAATGCTGCTACTTTTTCAGATTTATAGAGAATGTAATATGCATTCTGTGAAATAGTTTTTGTCAAAAAAGTTTAGTAATGCTGTATTGTATTGTTGATTACATGTCTTCTATAGATTATGTCAGAGTCTTGAAAAATCTGAATTTTTTTCCCCAAATACATTTGACCAAATGACCTTTTATTCCACAGAACATATAACACAGTTCTAGAGAATCTCTTTGGGAAATTCCATGTAGCAGAGGAATAGCACTTCTGTTCTGCCCTCTTCATGATATGTAGGTATGCTTGTCTATTAAGTGTTCACCACCAAAAGCAATAATATATATCTGAGACGATACATATGCCAATTACACGGATCTTATAAATACAGTGTACAAGTCTATTGAAGTGCCCCATTATGCACCATAAATATGCATAATTACTGTTTAAAAACATTGAATGTTTTAGAAGATCAAATATATTTCTATGCAATAGTGAAGAACATTCCAATAATAAACTTAAGAAAAAAATTCTCCTTAGGATAGCATCTAAAAGAAATAAAATCCTAGGGACAAATTTTTAGAAAGTAGTCTAAAACTTACTTAAAAGAATGAAAAACTGTTGAAAGATATTAAATAGAACCTCAATAAATAGACATTTCTTATTCATGAATTGAAACATTTTATATTTTTAAAGTCTTTGGGCAGTACTTCCCCAATTGACCTACAGATTCAAAATAATCCTTATCAAAATCTGAACTGCCTTTTTTCTTTTTGTAAAATTGGCAAGCTAATCTTAAAATTCACCTGGAAATATAGGAGACCCAGAATAACCAAAACAATTTTGAGAAAAAAGGACAAAGTTGGAGGAATAACACTTCCTGATTCAGAGCTTATTTTAAAGCCAGAGTAATCTTGACAGTGTGGTACTAGCAGAAGGATAGACATTAATCAATGAGGCAGAATTAAGAGTCCAGAAATATGGGCTGGAGTGGTGGCTCGGCGGTTATGGCACTTGCCCAGCACGTGTAAGCACATGGGTTCAAACCCCAGCATCCACGTATACAACTAAGTGTCAGAGCAATGAAAGCCATGTGAAAAACTCAATAAGAATTGATTCTCTCTCTCTCTCTCTCTCTCTCTCTGTCCTTCTCTCTTTTTTCTTTTTCTTTTTTAAAGAGTGCAGAAATAAATTTACATGTCTGTAGCCCATTGATTTTCAACAAGGGTGCCAAGAAAATTCAACAGGGCAAAACAGTGTTTTAACAAATACTGCTGGGACCGCTTGATACTCAGATTAAGTCATTAATGAAGTCGGAACCCTTTCTCATATGATGCAGAAAATTAATTCAAAATAGATCATAAACTTAAATTTAAGAGTTCAAACTATAGAATTCTGAGAAGGAAACATAGGATTAAATCTTTGTGAGCTTAGATATTCCACCGAAAGCACAGCCAACAAAAGAAGAAATAAATGTACTGAACTTTTATCAGAATTAAAAATTGTGCACTTCAAAGACACCTTCAAGAAGGTGAAAAGACAAATGGGAGAAAATACTTGTAAATTTATATCTGTTGAGGATCTACATTCAGAATAAAGAACTCTTTTTTTAAAAAAGAGAGGGGGAGAGAGAGAAAGAGAGAGACAGAGAGAGAGAAATGATTTTTTATTTAGTTTTTCATGTGGACTTCATTGGTCTGAGAATTTGCTGTTCACGTGGTATTGGGGTTTGAACTCAGGAACTTGCGTATGGCAGGCAAGCGCCATAACCGCGGAGCCACTGCTCCAGCCCTAGAATAAAGAACTCTTAGAACCCAATAATAAAAAATAAATTCTTCAATTAAAAATTGGGCAAGGGATCAGATTCTCTGAATAAGCATTTCTTTTAAAAAGACATGCAAATTGGCAAAGAGCACATGAAAAGATGTTCAATGTTATTAGTTATTCAAGAAGTACAATCAAAACCACAATGTGAGACATCATTTCACACCCATTAGATGACTTTAGTCAAAAAGATGTATAAAACAAACAGTGGGGTGGTAAAGATGTGGAGAAATAGATTTTCAATCAAATTTACCTATTAGGAATGTAAATTTGCTCAACCAATTTGGAAAAATGGTACCAAGGATTTTGGGAGGGAGGAGTAAAAGGTTGACAATCTTTTAAAATAATATTGTGGTGATGGTTACATAAGCCTGTGATTATACTAAAAACTATTGAATTGCATGCTTTAAGTGGCTGTACTGTTTAATATATGAATTATATCTCAATTAAGTTTTCAATAGTAATGATTCCTGTGGGTTCTCCAAGATGCACAGCACACTTCAGAAGCTGCATGCACAATGTGATATTTGCTTTCATTCATATTTGAATTTGTATCTTTGGGTTTTCAAAGGAGGAAGTATGAGAAGCTAATCCGGGAAGAACTTTCCAAACTACTTATATTCATATGACAGACACAAGTGGGTTTGCATTTTCTAAGTTAAGAGGGGTTGATGTGGAAAAAAAGAACTCTTGGCCTTTTAGAAGGACGTATACTATGTACTCTTGTTCATTACTTGAGAAAAATGGCTCTAGGTTGTGCAGAGTCTATGAAGCTAGCGATTACTTGCATAGCATTGAAGACAGAATTCTTATGCAGGAGGGCATGCCCACAGCATCTCTCAGGACCTGAGCCAATCGTGGAAAAGTTTTAGCTCTCATCTTTCCCCTCCCCTCTGAGATGTTTATTGTCTTTAAGTATTTTTGAGTTTCAAACACATAGTGATATGTAATACCTTTTCTTTCTCAAGTACTTTTATTTCATTTTCTATACATGCTATACTTTGTAACTTTTTCTAAAAAATTTTTGTTGGAGTTGGGGGATTGAATGCAGGGCCTTGCAAATGCTAGGCAAGGGTTCTACCATTAATTAAAAATATATAAAAGAGCCAGGCATGGTGACACATTTTTGTAATCCCAGCAGCTTGGGAGGCTGGGGCAGGAGGATCACAAGTCCAAAGCCAGCCTTAGCAATTTAGTGAGGCCCTACACAATTTAGAGAGGCCCTGCCTCAAAACAAACAAGATAGGAAAAAAAAAAAAAAAAAGGTAGGGGGCTGGGGATGTGGCTCAGTGGTTAAGTACCCTGGGTTCGATCTCTAGTATCATATATATATATACACACACACACACACATACGAATGTGTTCATGTTTATATTGCACCTTGATTGAACTTGTTGAAAAAATAAATACCGTGCTATTATTGCCAGATTCTAGGTTAAGACAGAGGACCTGTCAACTGATGTTGGCAAGGGACTTTGGTTTGTCTTGTTAACATTTTTCTTGGAATGATTTCATTGTTTAAAAGAACAGCCACCTAGGAGGCTATCTTTTGTGGGTAGAAATGTCCTGGGGGCAGGGTGGGAGAGGAGGCAAAGATTCTAAGGCCAGCAGATTAGAAAGAAATCACAAAAAGCAACTGTGAAACCCTTTGTCCCTGCAGAGGGTAAGAGAGGACTGCTGTCACTGAGCCAGCAGCTTTTGCTCATTTCTGAGAATCCTTGGGACAACATCTCAGGTTGGCAGAACGCCACACAGTCCTCCTGCCAAAGTACACATAGCGTGTTGTCCTCCCCATCTGTAAATCTGGAGTCTAGACCACAGAACAAGAGGTGAGTTCATAATGTTGCTTTTCATCAATCAGAACATTAGAAAATGTGATTATTACTGGGAGTTTATAGCTGAGGATTTTTTCCAAAGAAAAGAAGGAAAACATTTTTGTATGGTGATAAAAAAAGAAAAGAAAAGTAAAAGGATGTCGAAGTACTCTCTTGGAAATCAACAGTAATTAAAACCTCTTAGAACCTCAAATCATTTTATAGTTATCCAAGATACAGATAAGGAAACCAGAGATGTTAAATAACTTGGCTGTGATGCAGTGCGTTACTGCAGACCCATGCTTAGAACCTGGCTCCCCTTAACTTCCAGACTAATGTCTTTTCTGTTTCACTGATGCTTCCGAGTTTGGTTGAACGGCGTCTGGCTTTTATTCTCAATCAATTGAGGTTGTATTTATAATCGTGGCTGTTTGTCTTTCAGGCCTCAAGATTTCATACTGTGCAACTCTGGCAACATAAATGAAGATTTAAATTTTTAATAGTTCCAACATGAAGCAATAGATACTGACAGCAGACTCTGCCCTCCAGCCCAAAACTGAAAGGGGAATGGAGGGCACTGGAGACTGTCCTTAACTGATGTTTTTTGATGCTTCAAACAAAGACTCGGTTCTGTTTCCCTTAATTCCTCTTATATCTCCTAAACTATTCAAGATATTGACTCAGTTTAATAAATTTAGAACCCCTTACTAAATTCCCAATGCCCTCATGACTGGATAGTCCTGAAACTGGAACATTAGACTTTCTGGGCACTGTTCAAACACAGGGCTGCATGGTCTCTTGAGGATTCTTCTAGTATTTTTCTGTCTTTAAGCAGACATCCTGAATCAGCATGAAATAGTGGAAATAACCTGAATTTTGAAGTCATAATTTGAATTCTGTTTCCTTCATTTATTCCTTGGTAGACTTAGATAGCTTCCTGAGGCTTTCTGAGGCTAACCTTCTCAGCGTGCAAGTTGAGACCTTCACCACATGACTGTATTGACCGTGACCGACCCGTACATCACATGACCGTTAGCTGTATTCATGAAACTTTTACTCCATTACTTCTTTCACATCACTGCAATCACCCTCTATTTTCTATGTTTTCCTTACTCCTTTCTTTCTGGCTTTGTCTCCCATTATTGACTTTGGACTTGCTCTTTCTTTTTCTTTTTTTTTTTAGAGAGAGAGAGAGGGAGACAGAGAGAGAAAGAGAATCAATTTTATTTAGTTTTTCATGTGGCTTTCGTTGCTCCAAAACTTTGTTGTGCACATGGTGCTGGGGTTCGAATTCGCATACTCACGCATGCTGGGGAAGTGCCATAACCGGTGAGCCACCGCTCGAGTCCCTGGGCTTGCTTCTTATACTAAAAGACTCGCCATACTCCTCTAATGTTCTGACTTCAAAACACCCTTATACTTTTCTGATACCTTTTGCTCAATTTGCTCCTGGTGTTTCTGAGTGGTTACTTCTCATTCAAGACCCAGCCCCAAGATTCCATGCTGGCAACTCCCACGTTGGCTTGCCTCCAGCTAACCTGCCCTGATCCGTAGCAGGACTTTCAGAGGGCTATATGAGATTTAGAATAAGAAATGTTCATGAAGGACCCAGAACATTTCCTGGCACACTAAATGTGAACGTACTAAATTCTTTTATTCCCTAGGAGTGAGGCTCATGACCACATGGTGCCTGAACATTATAACCAAGTATCAGGCAGAGCTGATGGAAGTAATAAAGTTCATGAGGAAGGGGCATAAAGATGGGGCTCCCAGGTGCACTGCTGCCTCTAACTTGCTGATTCTGAGACACATTTCCCCCACCCAAAATGATAAGATATTACATACCCAGTGCCCATCAACTGTACGCTGGGGACGGGAATGTACTTCCGTGGGCACACTGGCTTTGTTCCTCCACAGTCCCTTTCATCTGAATTGTCTCCACAGTCATTTTCTCCATTGCATTCTAACTTGCTGGCAATGCAGCGCCCTGGTCAAGGGAAGCACACAATAGGAAAGCATTCAGCATCCTTAAGAAAGTGTTCACTCACTTGAAACACAAACATTTTACATCTCAAGGGAAGGGTGAGAGGAATTACTTTTCATAAAGATTTAGGAACATATGGAAAGAAAGTGATAAGCTGACGCTTTCCTTTAGGTTTTGATTTTTTTTTTTGAGAGAGAGAATGGTAGAGGAGAGAGAGAGAGAGAGAGAGAGAGAGTCAGTTTTATTTTTTCATCTGGCGTTTGTTTTTCTGACAGTGTATGTGGTGCTGGGTTTGAACCCAGGTCTTTGTTCATTCCAGTCAACTGCTCTACCACTGAGCCACCGCTCCAGCCCCTTCCTTAGTTTTTAAGAGTGTAGGAGTCACCATGGAATGCTTTAGTTGCCACTGGGGCTGACTGCCAAAATCTGGACCCCTGAATTTGCTGAAAAAAATTTATTTTACATACACAGACTTACTCACTCACTCTTCCAGTACAAATAACAACATGGCTGAATCTATAAAATTTTATGTTGAATGACAGAAGGCAGACACATAAGAGCCAAGTGGTATGATTCCTTTATGGTTTTCTAAACTAAGAATAAGGTGGAGGATTGATTAGAAAGAAGAGGAGAACTTTTCGAGTTTATGGAAATTTTCAAAATCTTCATGCTTACATGGTTGTATACCTTTGTGAAAATCAAACTGCACACTTAGGATCTGCGGTTTTACTATAAATTATTTATTTGGTGAAATTGACTTGCTGTATTTTCTCCTTGATATAATTACTATTTATAATTGTTTATTACTTATAACTTATCATTTACATTTTTGGGATAAGTTAAGCGACGAGGTAATAAGTTAAGTGCTGAGGCAGCAAGTCAACTGAACGTGACAACTAATAAAAACTTCATGAACTCAAATAATTGCCTTTTTGTCTTGCTAAATTTCATAAGAATCCTTGAAACCAGTAAGTAACTCCATGTTGCATAAATTGAAATGCCTTGGCTGCAATGACAGATATCCCCCTCATGCCCCTCAGCTTCTTGCATCCTCTTCAGGGATGCTGGCATCTCCACCATATTACTGGTTTTGCTGGTAGTAATTAAATGTCTTCCTCCTGATTATCCAGTTAACTAGATTAAATTGTGATCAGAATCTCACTACAGTTAGGCATTACTTTTTTTTCTTGAGAGAGAGAGAAAGAGAGAATCATTTTTATTTAGTTTCTCATGTGGCTTTCGTTGTTCTGAGACATTGTTGTGTACATGGTGCTGGGGTTTGAACTCGTGTACTCACGCATGCCAGGGAAGTCCCATAACCTCTGAGCCACTGCTTTAGTCCCTATGCATTACTCTTTTCACTAAAATGCTTAGGGGAAATTGGATATTCTGTTGAATTCATTTTTTTGCATGACAATGATATTCTATTTTATTTATCTTTATTATCATTGTTATTATTTACAAACAATAGATTTGCTACAACATGCTCTGACTCATACTATTGAATTAAAAATTTAATGTGTGTCAATAACATAAAAAATGCACTATAAAGAGTCCTCAGATTACAACATAACAATGATTGCACAAAACAATAAGCTATGAGTCCACTGTCTGGTTGATATCCACTAGCAACGATGAGAGAAACCCTACAGCATATGGGAGAGGTGCATGAGATTTAGAATTCAAGAAAGATATTGATCTGTAATCTTCTTTTTTTGTGTGATTCTTCTCTCTGTCATAGTGGTATGAATAAGGAAGCATTCCTGTCTTTTTTAAAAAAGCTTATAGTAGTGCATTATACTTACACACAATAGTGGGGTTCATTTCAACAGAATCATGCATGCGCGGGTTGTGATTTGCTCCATTTCAGGTCCCAGTGCTTCCCCTTCCTCTACTCCACTGGTCTCCCTTCTATTAATTAATTCATTTATTTTTAATTGGTACATTACAGATATATACATACATGCGGAGTTCACTGTTATATTCATATATTTATACAGCATAATTCTGTCAATTTCTTTGGTCAGTTCCCCTCTTTTCCCATTGCTCCTCCCTCCCACTTAACACTTTTCCTCTACTCCACTGATTTTCCCTTAATCTTCATGGGATTCCCTCCCCATTTTCCCCCCTTATTTTGGGCTAGTTTTCACACATGAGAGAAAACATTTGACCCTAGATTTTCTGGGTCTGGCTTGTTTCACTCAGCATGATATTCTCCAGTTCCATCCATTTACCCCAAAATGCCATAATTCCATTCTTTGTTACTGAGTAAAACTGAAGTTTTACTATATACCACATTTAAAAAAATACATTCATCTATTCATGGGCACCAGGATTGGATCCAAAACTTGGCTATTGCAGACTGAGCTGCTATAAACATTGACATATGCATGTATATCACTATGGTAGTTTTAGTTTTTTTCTTTTGGATAAATACCAAGGAGTGGGATAGCTAGGGTTCCTCAGAAAGAACTTATTTTCAAGTCTTTCGGTTAATAACCTTCGATTAGAAAGTAATGTATAATGAAAATAATTGTTTTCCTTTGATTATTTAAGATCTTGCATTGTGTCCAGGCCATTATCATAATTACCTGTGGGAACCATAATCATACAAAAATGAAAATACAAATGGAATTGAATATCAATCTAAATCCTGAAAGAGGCTTCTTTAATAAAATATGGTTTATCTTTATTTGGTTTTAAGGGAAAGATCAGAATGGATGATTTAATTTGAAATGGAAAATATTTCTATTTAAAAAATTCAATGACATTAGATTTAGATGTAAACAATTTACAAATTTAAGGAGGATCTAAGTTTTTTGGGTGTACAATCACTTTATAAAAGCATCATTTTATTAAGAAGAAGTCAGGTAGTCATGCTGATCACAGTTTTTATTAGCCCAACTTTGTGTGCAGAGTCTGAGATATATAAGAATTCAAGCAAATCTGTTCATTTCCTACTGTTGGGACTTTGAAAGGGGCCAATTAGCAAGGGTAGGAATGAAAACAAGTTGTTTTGTTTTATAAATGGGTATGGACTTATTGCTGGTGAATTGAAAACCAGTGTACTTACACCGCTAACTGTTTTCATAACCAGTTGCAAATTCTTTAGTCTTTCATGCTTAAAATTAGGGCTTTGAGAGAGAAGTAGTCCCAGTGCATGAGAATTAACTTTACGGAAAATTCTCAAAAATCCATTTATACATTAAAATAACATATTTAGTTTGGGGGACTTTTGTGAGGCTCTGAACAATAATTACAAGGGAGGAAATAAAAGAAGATGTGTCTGTTTAGGAGGATAGATCATTATTTCTAACTAATTCTTTTTTGTTGTTGTTATTGTTGAGAGAGAGAGAGAGAAAATGAGAGAGAGAGAGAGAGAGAGAGAGAGAGTGAGAAATTTTATTTAGTTTTTCATCTGGCCTTTGCTTCTCTGGCAGTTTTGTAAGTGGTGCTGGTGCTGGGGTTTGAACCAGGGTCCTTGCACCATGCTAGGCAAGGGCTCCAACTGCTGAGCCACCGCTCCAACCCCCACTAACTAATTCTTAAATGTCAAGTGAGGGCCAAATATCATCCTAAGTCAGGCAAACAATTGTCCATCCAAACTCTTATTCTCATTCACAGTGGCATTAGTGGATTTTTTTAAAGGAGAGTACATTAGCATATCACCTTTGATTGAATAGAACAAACTAATTAAAATAGACCATGGAATATCCCAGTCAGAATGAATGCTAACCATACCTATGTGGGGAGCTTACTAGTCAGTGGCTGGACTATGGGGACCTCTAATAGTTACAGGTAAACAGGTCTGGGCAGCAGGGAGTTCTAGGTAGCAGATGCTTAATAAACACTACAGTCATCGTAATGCAGGGTTTTTTGTTGTGTTTTGTTTTAATCAATGGCTATAGGCATATTGCTGGTAAATTGGAAATCAGCTGTACTTACATTGCTAACTTTTCTGAAATCACTCATTATGTACTGGTGATCCATGAATAAATCAAACGTCTTCTCAAGTTTGCGAATATTTTTGGCCTATTGAAAACTCTTTGAAATGAATTTCATAACATCTACTGAATAAAGGAGACTTTCTTGGTTATTTGTTATTAAAAAAAACCATCTTTCAAGCTTCAAATAGTTGCACTTCAGTTTTTTTCTTTTTTTTTAAGAGAGAGGGATAGTAAGAGAGAGAATCAATTTTATTTAGTTTTTCATGTGACCTTCATTGCTCAGACACTTCGTTGTATTCATGGTGCTGGTGTTTGAACTTGTGTCCTTGGATGTACCAGGCAAGTGCTGTAACCACTGAGCCACTGCTCCAGCCCCTGTACTTCAGTTCTAAATCTTGATTTTAACTCATTTTGTCCCATCATCCCAAATGTGGGATGATCTAGGAACATGTATAAAAACTTCAATATAGTATATGGTATATAATATAATTATTGTAAATAATAGTGTAATTATAATATCAAATAATATGTAAGATTTAGATTATGATTCCTAACCTATTTTAATGCAACTTTGCCAATTTCATTGACATATTCAGAGAAATGTAAAACTGGTTAATATTCTGGATGTAATGCTTTTAGTCTGTATCACCCTCAGCCAACGTCATCAAGATTTTGTTTTCTCTTTTTAAGTCAATTTATGATGTGACTTTACTTAGGTAGACACGATGTATATTTCCCTACTCAGGATTAGGGCAGCATAGAAAAACATGACTCCAGAATCTCTGCTCAACATTCAGAAAGTGTTGGCAAAGCTAAATGTAAGAGGCAAGGGAGAAATTAGTTCCAAGGTCTTAGGTCAATTTCCTAGAGAATTTGAAATTTGCTCTAAATACTTTACTTTTCAGTATATACTGGAGTACCCAGATGTGATGTAGAGTTTATTATGAAATCTAATTTTGTTGCAAATTCCCATCAACTATTTAGATCAGTGGTCAGTGATCAGGGGCTCATATGCTAAAACCAACTTGCACCTGTTCTGTCAATAAAATATGGAACATAGCCATGCTCGTTTGTTTATGCACTGCCAAGGTCAGCTTTGATACAACATGTCAGAGTAGAGTGGTAGCAAGATAGACCATATGGCCTACCAAAGCTAAAATATTTGCCATCTGGACCCTTACTGAAAAGTTTGCAGAAATGTGATAAAGAATGTTTAAAATGTTAAGCCTTAAAAAGCTGCTAATTAAAAACAGAATACATAAGATTAATATATTCCAGGTTTAATTATAACATATCAAGACTTAGATATCAGATTTTATGCATGTGAAAGAGCATTGGACTTAAAGGTAATGCTGCTATCATTTAAATCATTTTGATCTTGTCTTCTGCAATTTCTTTTGAGTCAATAAAGAAAATTTGCTACATCATTCCATCTCCCTAACACAATTTATCAATATCATTGTCTTAATAAACTATATTGAAAGTGTTTTAACCTGTTACTACTTTTTAATTATCCCCATTATACAGTTGTGTTTATTAATAGACATTTTTTGAAAATGTGCCTTTGTTTTTGTCTTATCCTGATGCTTTATAACAGTGTAGGCACCTCCACAACTACTTGATGAGCAAGTAGTCAATTGCACCATCTTTGACTTAATCAAGTCATTTCTCATGGAGACTGACGCTTTCACAAAAGTACATTACCACTGTCACAGCGGAATTTATTCTTGCAGTCAGTCTCTTCAATGCGGCAGAACTTAGATGGAATGCATGGTTGAAAGGTAACCAGGGGCTCGGTACATGGTTGTCCCTCAAATTGACTAGGGCGCACAATAGATCTAACCTTAGTCTGAAAGAAAAAGAGAGAAATATGAGTAATGCCAAGGCATGGTGAAGGTCAAAACACATCTGGGCTTTCCAATCATAATGCTGATTTTTCCTATGGTGGTGTTTCCTAAGTTTCATTATTGTACAGATTTAGGGAAACCTTTACTTTCCTGGACCTCAGTTTCCCAACCTGTAAACTGTGGAACTGGGGGCAAAAGGATTTCTAAAGCTTCTTCTAACCCTGAAATCTTATTGTTCTAAATTGTATCAACATCAAATGTATAAATGTTTGCTGAGAGTCTCCCAAGCGTGGTAAATTTTTCTAAGCAATAACAGTAGAACTTCTATAGCTCAAAGACTGTATAAAATGATATATGTTAAAGGATTTTTGAGGTTCTTTTGCATAAGGAAGTCCCCATGGAAACTAAGGTTAACACAATCTCTATATTTAAAAGGATTTTAAATGGTGAGCAGTAACTTGGAGAATCAGGAAAGGATGGAAATACAACAAGAGTAACAAGTACTGATGTTGGTGTTGGAAAAATTCAAATTCAAATTTTATCTACTTTATTAATTAGTGGTGTATTCTTGGACAATTACTTAACCCCTAAAGAGCTGTAACTTACTCATCTATAAAATGGGTAGAAAAATACAATGTAATGTGAAATTTGAATAAAGTGGTACATGGAAGGGAACCAGAGCAGTTTTCCTCAGAGAATGGGTGCCCATAAGCCAGTGTCCTTTTCTTCTCTAACATGTGCATGCTCAGCACACATAACCCTGTCTGGGGTTCACAAGGGTTAATCCCTTACAGAAATGAGCATGACAAGGGTAAATATTGCAGCTGGGACCAATAAACACAATGGGAGACTTTTCCATGGGCAGAGATAATTTAGAGGAAAGGCAGGGAGCTAAGCTTTTGATTCTAACTAACTTCTGATTTCACTTCTGAATTCTCAGAAGGCGTGGGCAGTAGAATTCAGATATGGATAAAGATAATGGCAATCCTGGAGGCAGAATTTCCTTTTGGTATTCCCATGACAGTAAGGCATATAAAATGAATCCCTTTATCTACTCCCTCCAAAAATAAACTGCTAAATGAAAAATTCCCCCAGTGGAAAGCGGAAGAGTTTATTTTCAGAAATTGAAGCAATTCAACATTTCCATGTTGTTGAACCTTGCAGGCATCAGGGAACTGAGCTGTGACCCCGAATTCCTGGGTATGCTCATGTGCCACATACCTGTTTTTGAACACATGGGTCACAGTCTGACCATGGCCCATAATCTCCCAAAAGGCAGTTGATAGGACACATTTGCAAGTTACATTGTCTGGTTTCCTGCTTGGTGCAAAGCTGGTCACATGAATTGTCCCAATAGTAATTATCTACCACTATTTGTCTGCAACAATAAGGAAACAGTTGCATAGAATGAGTTATTCATTGTGACTCTAATCCTATAAGAAAAATGTCATTGAACATTACAGAGAATAAAAGAACAGCAAAATTTCATGGGAATTCAGGCAGTTTGGCATATTTACAAGTTTACCCACTTGGAACTCAGGATCAGTTCCATAATTTGTGGGGCACAGTACAGAATGAAAATAAGGGACCTCTTGTTCCAAAGTGATGAATTTCAAGATGATGACAAATCACAAAGCCATGCATGAAGCCATTCTAAGCTTGGGGGCCCTGCGTCACCATCCTAGTCATTCATTCATGAAACTGGCCCTGACAGAACACCTGGAAAGGGTTTTACAGAAAAGAAAAGAAAAAGGCAAGGGCAGAAAATTCCTGCAGACTGTTTAAAAAGTGAATGTGTTAAAAGACAATGTGTTAAATACAATGACTGAGGGGGTCAGGGTAATGTGAGGCTGACAACTTAAAGACAAAGTACTAAGAGAGATAGTTTGAAAAATGTATGTGAATTCCTGTTTTAGTCATTTTTTTTTCATTGCTGTGACCCAAGGACTCAACGAGAACAGTCTTAGGAGTAAAGGTTTATTCGGGGGGGGGGGGGTCACAGTTTTAGATGCTTTAGTCCATAGAAGTCCATTCCTTGGGGTCGGAGGTGAGGCTGAATGTCATGGCGGAAGCATGTGGCTCCAGGG
Source organism: Aplodontia rufa (assembly GCA_004027875.1). Lineage (NCBI taxonomy): Eukaryota > Metazoa > Chordata > Mammalia > Rodentia > Aplodontiidae > Aplodontia > Aplodontia rufa. The sequence goes on along the minus strand of PVKS010029269.1, from coordinate 8,882 downwards.
AGCAGAGAGATAGACTCCAACTCCAGATACAAAATATATACCCTAAACAACCCCCCCCAAAGACCCACCTTCTGCAGCCACACCCTACCTACCTACAGTTGCCAGGTAATCCCTATCAGGGGATTAACTCACTGATTGGGTTAAAGCTCTTGCAACCCAATCATTTCACCTCACTCTTTGCATTTTCACATCTGAGATTTTTGGGGACACCTCACATTCAAATAGTAACAATTCCCCATCTAGAAGAAAGAAAGTATTCAGAGGAAATTACAAAAATCAGGGATGAAAGAGAGTGTGAGCTGTCCAGGGAGAAGCTTGCGTGACCATCCAGGGAGGAGAGTATGACTGAGATGCATGGCATATGGTATACTTTATTGGGTAGGCAGAGAGCTCTTGAAGGACTCTTGAGTACAGGAGTAGGATGAGCAATTCTATTTTCACATACTTAGTGGATGATTTATTGGAAGTCAATTGGTACTTTTAATGAGATTCACACTACATATGTAAAAATAGCTTTCTAAAATAAATATGTAAAAATGTGTTATAATACTTAAAACAGAATGACCATATGCCCTTCTTTCTCAAATCATGTGAGTGTCTCCACGGTACAGAAACATCTAACAGATTTATAGAAATTGTGGGGAACGGGTAGTCTGAATTGGTAAAAAGACTAAATTATTAAATCCTATCAAGTAAATGGTTTTCTTGCCATCTTGTGTATGCCAACAATCAAGCTAATAGCTAACAGTGCTAACCGTGCTGCTCAATTGAATCCTGTTAGATTCAGTTTAATGAGTAGAAAATTCTTTATAATTAACTTACTCACTGTAGGCAGGCAGAGTTACATGTTGATTGAAAAAAAGCTGTGTAGCAATTCTGAGTAAGTCAACTGAAGATATTACACAGACTCTTAATTAAATTCTTCGAATCCCTTTGTATTTATAGAGCAAACCAAAGTAGGCTTTGTTTCAACTTTAAGTGAAAAAGATTTCAAATTCCATGCAAATTCATAAGTTTTTGCTTAAGATATATTTTTCCCTATTGTTGAGTATGGAATTTCTGATATTGCCGTCTCCATCCTCAAGGTTTTCCAGGACATACAGGAAAATTACATAGCTAATACCTACCTCTGTCTGCTTTGTGTTCCAAAATTGCAGCTTTTTGAGCAACTGGACCATTGAGTCCATGGGTAGTGATCACAGAAGCAGGATTGGCCACTGTCCATCAGAGCACTTAGCAGGATGAAATATAAGACGGAGAGTCTGGCCATGACTTGAGAGCCCCAGACCCTGCAGTGGAATGACATAATATGTATTCAGTGTTGGTTGAGTATAAAACTTTAGCCAGTCATTCTGAGACACAGACTCAAACATGATTTTAGGAAATATGTGCATTTTCTACCTTCCTTAAGGCAAGTGAACACACAAATTCTTATGCTTCTAAGTACAAATCTGATTTTTAAATATTTTTGGGATGGAAATTACCATTGCTATAATACCCAGCACAGTATAGTAAGTTTCTTTTAACTATATAGTGATAGGACATAAGATTAAAATATGTAGTATATACTTTTAAGTCAATCCATTCCATAAAATGTTTGAGATTTATGTACTCTTACATTTCTCAAAGTGGCTGCTCATTTTATGTGGGAAGTACCCATAATTCTATTTAAGTATTATACTTTTTTGGGGGGGCTCAGGAAGGAGATTGGGCTACGTCCATGTAAACATTTTTTCCCCCTGGAATCTTAAAAAACTTTCTAAAGACAGAGTTCACTATCTCTCTCTCCTTTGCGTGAAATCATAGACAGTGGAGCTGGAATGGATCTTTGATACCTCTAGGTCAAACTCCTTCATATTACGTAGATGAAAATGAGGTGCAAGGAAGAGAAGAAGGGTTGAGACAGCATAATTTGTCATGCTCAAGACTCCTGGTTCCCAGAAGAGGCGAATCCCTTCATGAATCTCTAGCAACACTAATTATTGCCTGGAGCTCTACCATCCAGGCCACAAGAGGGTTTTATCAGGTAGTGAAAACCCCTGCAGTATTTCCACCTATGTGCTCTAGAGCTTTCATCATTTGTTGGTTATTTGCAAAATCATCTCTGCCTTTTAATATTGCCAACTTAACATTCATATCTCTAGCAAAATATGCAATGATATTCTTATATATATCCAAATATACATCTATAAGCATATATACACACATATACAATATTAAAACTGGAATGAACAGACAAGCACACTAAAATCTGTACTAGCTTTTGTTTTTGTATTTTGATGTTATTTTGTGATATTTTCTATTACATATAAATGTTAATGTGACATTGTATGTGATAATTTTATGTTTTGTAGTTGCTGTATTTAAATATTAATACAATCAAATGATTTTATCATCATTGAACATAAAGAGAAAAAGAAAAAATGAAATTATGTCACTTGTAGGAAAATGAGTGGAACTTGAGAACATTATGTTAAGTGAAATAAACGAACTCAGAAGACCAAGGGTCATAGGCTTTCTCTCTTATGTGGAAGCTGAGAGGGAAAAGGAAAAAAAGGGTGTGTGTATGTTAGTGGTGGTGGGGAAGTGGATCTCATGAAAATTGAAGGGAAATCAATAGAGGAAAGGGACCAGGGGTGGGCAGAGAGGAAGGAAAGAGGAAATACTGAGGAATGATATTGGTCAAATTACATTGTTACATTGTGTGCATTATGAATATGTAACAATAAATCCCACCTTCATGTACAACTATAATGTGCCAATAAAAATGTGGAAAAATATGAACAATAATACATGCTAGAGAGGATCTGAAGAAAAAGGAACAGTTTTACAATGTTGGTGGGATTGTAAATTAGTACAATAACTGTGGAAATCAGTATGGAGTTTCCTCAAAAGGCCAAGACTGGAACTACCATCAGAAGGAGAATGGATAAAGAAAATGTGGTATATATACATAATGGAGTTTTACTCAGCAATAAAGAAGAATAAAATTATATGTCATTTTCAGAAAAACAGAGGGAACTTGAAAGAATTATGCAAGTTAAATAAGCCAAACTCAAGAAGTCAAGGGTCATATGGTTTTCTCTCCTATGTGGATGCTAGTGAGGGAAAAGGAAAGTCAAGGTATATGTGTGGGAAATCTGATGAAGATAGAAGGAATATCAGTAGAGTAGAGGAAGAGGACCAAGAGTAGGAAGTTGTGAAAGGAGTGGAGAAATATGAGGGACTGATAATGACCAAATTATACTGTTATATTTTGAGCATGCATGAATATGCAATAACAAATTCCATTATTATGTTTAATCATAATGCATAAATAAAATATGGAAAAATCAACACAAAGAGTAACATATGATAATTTCAAAAGCCTAAATATTTAACTTCTGTAGTCACTGGGGAACCATTGACTGATTGTTTTGAAGAATTATGATTTGATTATTTGCAAGAGATTCAGTTTCACAGTCACATCCTGCTCATGGCATCATCAAAAATAATTTTCATTCTTTGCATCATTCTTTTCACAGATTCTACTAGTATAGAGGGGGTGATATTACCAATGTGGTAATATACATTAATATATTAGTAAAAAAATTCAGATGATACTTCCTGAGAGTCTCCAAATTAAGTGATACCGTATTATAAAACTGCCTGCCAAGTGGAATCAGTTGTAGCTCAAATGGTATATCAGTTTATTCTAAATGTCCAATCTGATTATTTTTGTTGTTGTTGTTGTTACCTTGAATCCAGGGGCACTTAACCACTGAGTAACACCCCCAGCCCTTTTTATTTTCTATTTTGAGACAGTGTATTGATAAATTGCCCATGTTCTCACAAAGTTATGGAGGCTGACTTTGAACTTGCAATCCTCATGCCTCAGTCTTTAGAGCTGCTGGGATTATACGTGTGTACCACTGGGCCCAGACCAATTTGTTGGTTTGTTAAGAAATTATTTCTGTGCTATGCACTCGTCACAAGTAAAATGACACCACTCTTGGCACTGTTTAATGCAGGGATTACAGCATTTCCTTGAAGAAAACGGGAAGTGCCGGCCTCTAGTCTGTGAGGTTGCTCCCAGTTCAATTGGTAATCTGTGTTTGATGAGTCTATGTTCTAAATTTGTTGTTCTCTCACTGTTTGCTATGTTGTACTCTAGCTTCCTCCTATGAGAGAAAACATTCGACATGTTTCTGGGTTTGGCTAATTTCACTCTGCATGATTTTCCCTATTTCCATCCATTTATCAGCAAAGGCCATGATTTCATTTTTTAAAATAGCTGAGTAAAACTTCATTGTTATATATATATATATATATATATATATATATATATATAATCACTATTTTTTGAACAATTCATCCAATGATGGATATCTGGATTCAATCCATAATTTAGCTATTGTGAATTGTGCTGCTATAAACATTGATGTAGCTGTGTCACTACAGTATGCTGAATTTATATCTTCTGGGAAAATACCCAGTAGTGGGATAACTAGGTCATATGATTTTTCCATCACTAATTTTTTGAAGAATTTCCATACTGCTTTCCAGTGTGGTTGTACCAGGTTGCAGTCTCACTAACAGTGTATAAGGATTCCTTTTTCCCACACCCTCTCCAGCATTTGTTGTTGTTTGTATTCTTCATCTTTGCCATTCTAACTGGGATGAGGTGGAATCTTAATGAAGTTTTGATTTGCATTTTGTGACTGCTAGAGATGTTGAATATTTTTTCATATATTTATTGGCCTTTGCATTGCTTGTGTTGAGAAGTTTCTGTTTAGCTCCTTTTCCCACTTATTGATTGGGTTATTTGTGTGTTTGTTATTAAGCTTTTTGAGTTCTTTGTATATCCTGGATATTGGACCCTTGTTAGAGGCATAGAATGCCAAGATTTTCTTCCATTCTGTAGGTTCTCTCTTAACTGATTTTTTTTGTATTTTTTTAAGAAAGAGGGGACAATGAGAGAGAGAGAAAGAAGCAATTATTTAGTTTTTCATGTGACTTCTGTTCCTCCAAGACTTTGTTGTGCACATGGTGCTGGGGTTTGAACTCAACGTACTCACGCATGCTGAGCAAGCTCCATAACCACCTAGTCACTGCTCCGGCCCCTCTTAACTGATTCTTTAGCTGGGATGAAGCTTTTTAGTTTAATGACATCCTATTTATTGATTCTTGATTTTAATTCTTGTACTATGGGGTCTTGTTAACGAAGTTGGTGCTAATTCCAATTCAGTGGAGTGTTGACCCTATTTTCTCTTCTAACTTCTTCCAGTAGCAAGGTATCTAGTTCAATTTCTCAGTCATCGATCCATTTCAATTTGAGTTTTGTGCAGGGTGAGAGATATGGATCCAATTTCATTTTTCTGCATGTGGCTATTCAGTTTTCCCAGCACCATTTGTTGAAACGGCTGTCTTTTCTCTAACTTATATTTTTGCCACCTTTGTCAAATATCAGATGGCTATAGAATTGTGGTTTAGTCTCTGTATCTTCTATTCTATTCCATTGGTCTTCATGTCTATTTTGATACCAATATCATACAGTTTTATAAATACTGTTCTGTACTATAGTTTCAGATCAGGTATTGTGATGCCTCCTGATTTGCTTTTTTCTTTCCTTTGGCTATTCTGGGACTCTTATTCTTCCAACTGCATCTAACAATTGATTTTTCTATATCTGTGAAGAATGTCATTGGTATCTTGATGGGGATTGCATTGAATCTGTATATTGCTTTTGGCACAATGGCTGTTTTGATTATATTAATTCTGCTTATCCAAGGACATGGGATGTCTTTCCATTTTCTCAGGTCATCTATTTTTGTATTCAAAGTTCTATAATTTTACTTGTAGAGTTCTTTTACTTCCCTGGCTAGATTAATTCCCAAATTTTTTGAGGTTACTTTGAATGGGATAGTTTTTCTGATTTCATCCTTGTCTGAATCACTGTTGGAATATAGAAAAGCTATTGATGTATGAGTATTGATCTTGTATCATGCTACTTTGCCAAATTCATTGATAAGCTCTAACAGGTGGTTTTTTTTTGGTGGAGGTTTTTTTGGGGTCTTTAAGGTACAGGATCATGTCATCAGCAAATAGAGAGAATTTGACTTCTTCTTTATCTATTCATATCCCTTTGAATTCCTTCTCTTGCCTGATTTCTCTCGCTATTGTTTAGAGAACTATATTGCAGACTGCATATTTCTTAGCACCTAGAGCTGGACTTGTCTGTCCAGTTGCTTTTGCAAGAGTGGTAGCGTACAGCAATGCTATTTTATCAATAGCTTGTGGTAATCATGGATCGAAATGAAAAGCTAGATTACTTAAGATTCAGATTTATTTTTAGAAGACTTATCAATTTAGTCTACTTTTTATTTATTTGATAATGCTTATTGGGTTATAAAAATATAGAAATGTATTAAGAAAATTGAGATAGCTTATAGTGCAACCAACTAGAAAGTCTTGTCTGGATTTGAAATTTTTTTTTTATTAGAAGAATATAGAAATACAGTTGAGGGGGAAATATTTTCAAAACATTATCAATCAATGGATATAAACTTTGTTATTGAGGGGAAAAGCCAGATCATGGATAACCACCTTGGATTTTACCTAATGCAGTTTCCCACAGAAGAACTCATGCGTTAAATGGGTAGTTCGTGGAGGAATGACATCGGCTTCTGGGATGGTTCCCCCATGGATTTGAAAATTTTAAACCAAATAAAATGAGTGTGTGTGTGTGTTTGTGTGTGTGTGTGTGTGTGTGTAATAGGACCTCAATTCTTGTGTACCTGATAGCATGTCTGGTCATATAATCACTGTTTCCTCTTTATTATAGGTATCCAATTGATAGGGATGTATATGGATATATATATCTCCTTGGATACATATGTGCATAATGATGTATGCATATTCATTAATCTATACTCCAAAAGAGAAGATAGGGTATTTTATTCGCATGCATTTATCTTTTTCCAAGTCACTAACTTTGAAGATCTTTCCATATCAATAGATGTATATCTACTTATTAATTTAATGGTTACATAGTTTCATACTATATGTATGAACTATATTGGATTTAATCATTATCTTTATTGTGGACACATACTTCAGTATCTTGGTAGTAATATGTCAGCAATTTTTGTTGTTGTTGTAGATCCATGGAACCAGCAATTATATTCCTAGCAATAGGATGGTTCAGTCAAATGATTTACAAATTTAAAATTGTTAATATGCCCTACTGACATAGAGTTCCCTAAAGGGTCTCAGAAGTTGAGTTTCTGATTGTGGTTAGCTGATGTTTTTAAGTTGTGATGAAAGGATACTTCAGTAAAAATAAAATAGGGTTAATCATTTCACAAATATTTGTTTAAGATGAGATCAAGGGCAGATAAGAAGTGTTTCATCAATATGTTCAGAAATGAGAACATTTAAAAAAATAAAACAGCTCAGCGTCTGAACTCTTCTACAAGCTCAGAGAAAAACACTGGAATAAAAGTAACCAAATCTGTTGGCATATGGCTGAATATGTCCTTCAATATAAAATGGAATCAATACATATTTAAGCATTCATTTTGTGCTACTGGGCATTGAGTGAAGTACAAAGAAATAGAAACCATTATCACTGTCTGGGGACGGTAGATGTACCTTGAAGTTACTATGCATCCTTTTGAATTTAAGGTTTTTCATCCAGCTCAGAGAGAAACCATTACATCTCCCAGTTTTTTCAATAATCAAAATGAGACTCACCTTGAAAGATCACTCCACTTGCCTGCTGATTATAGGTTCCTGGAAAACAATTCACAATTCCTGGTTTTACTCTGCATCCCAGAACTACTAGACACTGGGTCAAGAGTAGAAGGAATCTAGGTTATGGTCAAATTGAATGGTGTGAGCCCTAAATATCTAACCTGAGTTCCAGATTACCTCTGCCCTCATCCCACCACCACTCGCTTCATTCAGGTACTTTGGGAGCTGAGGCTCCTTAACAATGTGAAGCTTGTCTGTCAACCACTAGCACTGGCAGATTAGAGCTCCCCCTTCACTGCCCTCATTGCCAAAATTGAATTCTTCTCAGAAAGGAGACTTTTCAGCAAGAAAACTTAAACACATGCTTGTTGTTGCTATTGCTTATGTGTGGTCAGCTTGCAAACGGCAAGAGTGGAATTGTAAGGGATGATTGGTTCACAGCGTGTTTTAATTTACAAAAACTTGAAGGTATAGGTGGATTTCATCCCAATTATCATCAAAAACTGCAAGAACAGGACCGTTATAAGATATATTGATCTTTTCTTTGGTTATAAGTGTTCTGAACAATTTGGAAAATAATAAAAATTAAGACAGTAACATTAAAACTTATTTGAGAAAAGGAAGATGGAGAGTTGAAGGGAAGTGGCTTCCCATTTGGCTCTGCGACTGGATGGGCAATCTCCAGGTCATCTCTATATTCTGAGGTGTGTTTTGGGGACTATCATCGTGAAACCTCTGTACTAGTTTGGGCAGTTGTTTGTTGGATCAGAGACTTGGGAGAAGCAAGTGAAAAAAAGGGGGGATTTTTACATCGTGGCAGGGATGCAGCAGTTCCGCTGCCATTGTTTACATTCAGCCCAGGAGAGTGGGAGGAGACCAACACAGCCTCTAAGCAGATCGCTGCTGAGAAGTCGCACCTCATAAAGGACAGTGATGGCACAGTTACAGGCACCCATCCAACAATCCACTACACGTGGCAAGAACAGTGTCCGGAAGCTGCCGCACTGGCAGCTAGCGGAGCAGTCTGCCCCCGGGAGTGTCAAACAGGCTCTGACATTACAGTGCACTCTCTCCTGCCCACCCTCTTACATGCCTGATCGGGAGGAGTCTGTGATCAGAACTCAGCTCACTAGGGCATTTCTACCCAA
>PVKS010029268.1:0-25535 GCA_004027875.1 Aplodontia rufa | reverse complement strand
AGGTTTTTGCTATAGAAAGAAGAAGACAATGCTAAGGGGAAAACATTTGAAGAGATAAGGAGATTGAACAGAAAAGATTTACTAACTATGAAATAAAACAGTAAAGAAAGAAATAGAAAAGAAGATTCAGATCCGAGGGGAAGCTAGGCTAGCTGTGGCCTAATATAGGAAGGGTAAAAGGGTTATTGGCAAGATTTGGTTTGTTGCTAAAATTTGAGGGAAGAAGTGTTCCCTGAGAGTTATGCTCTTCAGGCATAAAATATTTCAGTTACTTTATGCACTGACTGGAGTCCTTCTTCTCTAGAATGATAGCAGGGCTGGGACGGTTGATTAATAGTGAGTTAGAGATATGCTACATAGGAAAAGAAGGAAGAGAGAAAGAAACCTTAAAAACGGGCTACCAAACTAAGAAGAACTACTATTGTTAACAATCTCCCTAAGAGGAGAGAAAATAAAGAATAGAGATGGGCTATAAAAGGGAAAAGAGAAGAAAAAAAGGGGGGGGGGAAGGGGAGGGATAGGTGATAACTATTCTACAATGTTAGCATTACATAAAAGTAAAAAACCCTTGCTAGAGTTTTTATATATTGGAGAACAAGTAAATTCCACAATATATTACCTTGGTACACACCTTGGAAATTTTAAAATGAAATTGAAATAAAGGCAGAAAAAAAAAGGAAAATTATACTTAATAGGCAGACCCTGGAGGTATCAATAATATGATTGTCTCTGGTCCTTTCAGGGAGTGGGTCTTCTATTTATGCCTGGGTATGTTCAGATTCAACTCTTTCTGAAGATGTGTTCAGGGGGATCCGAAGGTCAGAAGATATGTTATCATAGCTCCATCTACTGGTCGTTGTCGGACATGACCTCTGTGGTCCCTGGGGTTGGGGTCAGCTCCTCTGCCCTTCTTCAGGGCTTCAGCCAGGCCTTCTGGTCCTGTTTCCACCTTTGATCTCTGCTGCTTCCAGGCGGAGTAGTTAGAGCTTGCTTTGCAGTCCCAAAGAGGTCTTGCCCTGCTCAGGCAGGCTGGACGTGTGGTAACTAGTTCACAGATATAGTACGGAGGCTTGCTCGGCTCTCATGCCCTTGCAGTTCCCGCACTGCCTCTTCTGCGCAAAACGCTGCTCTGTGCTTATAAGGAAGCTCTTTCCAGTCACTGATCCTGCCGCCAGACAGAGCACAGGTACGGGAGGTGTCCTCACCAGTACGCTGTCTTTAAAGCTGTGTGGGATTTTTTCTTTGCAGAAGTGACTCTGGCGGGCAGGAGTGTAGGCTGGAGAGCGCAAATGCCGGCGGCAGACCAGCCGCCGGCGCCGCCGCGGGAGTGCGGGACAAAGAATCCCCGTTCGCTCCTAGGTCTCCACTCCCAAAAACCAATGCTGAGATTAGAACTGGTGATTCACAATGCTATTTCCCAAAACGCACCTCAAAAAACTGGTGAGAAGCCGGAGATATCCTGATCAGTCACGGGAGTGCAGTGGAAGCCTTTTGTCTTCAGATCGCCATCTTGAAGAGACGTGCCTAATCCTTATACTCTCTCTTTTGGGATCCTAGCTGCTGCTATGTAGCTTACTTTATTAGATATCTTTTTCTGTATACCCCTATACTCTCAATTACAATATGTGCTTCTCTTTGAGGATCCAAATAACCTGGTTCTCCCTTTCTAAGACTCTATGTTAATTTTCATTCTGACATTAACTTTTTGATATCTTAGTTCAGCTGATTCATTTAAAATTAAAATTGGTTGAACTCCTGATGGTATGAAGATGGAGCCCTGGTGAGCACTCCAGATGGCCTTTATTATGTGTGGATCTCTTGATTGACCTGAACAGTCTTAGAAGGAAAACTAAGCTGCTTCCCTTTTTTTGCCCCTTCTCAATTGGAAGTAGCCAAATGTTCAGGTGTGGATGTTCAAAAAGGTTTCAGGACTAAGATCAGAAGAACAAAATCTTTCATTGGAATCTGTAGCTCTCAGGCCAGATTCACTGGCTCACTGGAGTAAGGGTGGGCAGGGGAAGTGCTGCACTGTCCTGGCTGGTCAGTGACTTTATACTCTAGGGTGCAGAGGAAGTCTGGGGGCCTTGTCCTTTGGATATTATCTGGGGATTCCATCGATCATTGGGCTGTTGCAAGACACCATTGGACTTTATCTGCCAATATCTGATTGGTTTTACCTTTCCAGGTATTGGCTTCCCAAAGTCCTGCCCCCATCCAACCACATAAAGGCATGGGCTGCCTGCTGCCCTGCTCTCACCTGGCTGCCTGAAATTTACCTACCACTCTGAATCTCACATCTTGAATGAAGGGGAATTAAAGAGTAAGACAGAATTGAAAGGAAGAGTGTAGAAGGGAACATAAGAGTTCCAACATCACATCGCAGGATTTGGCACTATTATGTAAGGAAATAGGGGAAATGAAGGAAAGAGAGGAGAGTGGTAGCTTAAATGTAACTCGGGTTTATGTGGGAGAGGGAGCCAGTGGAGTCTGGGATGCACCTGCTGCTTTCAGTCTTGGATAGATATAGAGGGAGTGAGGGGAGAGGGGTTCACAGCAAGAATTTTCCTGGTAGGTGGGGATTAAATTAGTTTTTCTATAGGGTGGGTATTGATGCTGATTTTGTGGATGTCAGTTCTGTCCTCTCAGAGTCAAAGAATGAAACCAAGTGAAATCTAGGCAAGCATAGTAGACAGACTTTATTTTATTGAAAGTAAAGCATAGGGAAAAGAGCAGACTTCTCCCAGAGTGGGAGAAGGGGACAGAGCCAAAGAGGCAGTGAAGTTTGCCCTTTTTATTTGATATCACCTCCTCAATTGGTCATTGTTTCCCTGCTCCTGTATCTAGGACAAAGGTGCAGGGATATCTGGTTCAGTCTTTGGTTCATTCCTCAGGTGCCAATAGAGAGAATGTAGTTTCTTCCTTAGTAGCAGGGAGTGTCTGCATCTGTGCTTATCTTGTCAGAACTTATTAGCATTGGAAATATCAAAGCAAAGAGTAAAACCAGTTTTCCTTGACTGACTGGAACATTACAATCATTCTGAATGCCTGTTTCTATCTCAGTATCCTCTGATAAGGACCTGCAGCAATAGGTTCTGAAAAGGGCCTGAGCCTGTAGATTTTGACACAGTGAGTAGTGGGTTTCTTGCCTGGCTGCTTCTAGTAATATTCCACATTTTACAGCTCCTGAACCCCTGGGAAATGCCAGGCTGCCTATTGTTAGCAGCCCATAATCACTCTCCTAGGTGGAGGCTAGAGAAAATACAGTGTTCACCTGCTTTGTATTCTACATTGCAGCTGGCCACAGTGCATCATAGAGAGAACCAGCTGCTGCAGCAGTAGGTGGGCCCACAACTGGCTGAGCCATTGCAGGGAATGCAAAACCTGATGCTATGGACAGTTGGAGGCCACTTCAGGTGGTCCTCCTGATCCAGAACAGCATCAGCTCCCCTGGGCTGGCATGGCTCCTCCATTGCCAGCCCTCCTAGGAGGCCCACATGCACAGTGGGGTCAGCTGCAGAAGCTTCCCGCTCAATCTGGGAATTCTCACAAGGAGGCTGCTGCCTGTTAGGCAGAACCTGCCTTAGGGATTGCCATTTTGAAACAGTTTCTCCATCTAAGAATGAGTCACCTCAAAGTGGAGCAGTAATGGCATGTGTGAGTGATGCAAGGTTTTTGAGATGAGGCTGGATTCTCTGCTCCCACTGGCAAATGGAGTCTGAGCCACTACAGATTCCAGCAGCCAAAATAGACCGCTTCTAGTGTTTGCAGCTTTTCCCAGCTAAAACTGGGAATTTCAGCTGGTTGCAGGTTTCTGAAGCCGAAATAATATTAGCAGCTCCACAGCTAAAAGCTGGGTGTTGCAGTTTTTGGTATGGTGGAAATTCACCCCAGGAATTTGGCGCCAATCTTCTGGGTTCTTGTCTGAAAAAATTGAAAAATAAAATTGATGGAAATCATGGAAGGAAGAGTAAAAGTAGGATTTATTTAAGGAAGAAGAGCAGAGACGGGGATGGAGCGGTGGCTCAGTGGTTTCGGCGCTTGCCTGGCAAGCATGAGGACCCGGGTTCAAACCCCAGCACCACGTACACAACTGAGTGTTGGAGCAACTAAGGCCATGTGAAAAATTAAATAAAGTTGTTTCTCTCTTTCTCTGTCTCTCTCACTGTCCCTCTCTCTTTGAAAAAAAAAAGTTCTCTCAAAAAAAAAAAAAGAAAAAAAAAAAAAAAAAGAAGAGCAGAGACTCCTCAAGGCAGAGGGGTACCTGGAAGCAGGACACCATCTAATGGAGCTCAAGTCAGGGGTTATATTGATTTGGGGTATGAGCATAACTAACATACATGCAAAACAGGCATTGAGAAATGCATCTACATCATTGGTTGAACTCTATGCAAAACAGGCATTGAAACTAAGCACTAAAGTTATTGGTTAAAATCTATGCAAAACAGGTACCAATTCTTTCCAAATTCCCATCTGTGTCCACCCCCACTTCTTAGTTTTCCCACCTCAGAGACAAAGGAGTTGCTCCCATAGGTGAGCCTCATGGTCATTTGCATGAAGGCCCTGAGTATACACTGTCATTCACTCTCTTCCTGTCAGCTTTTAGATGGGGCCCTATGTCCTGACTATCTAGCCATTTCACTATTTCTCCTAAAACTGTCTCATGAGGATATGTGAATTCAAACCCCAGAACCACATGCAAAACAAAGTGAGCACTGAAAGCCACAAGAAAACTAAATAAAATTGATTCTTCTTTCTCTCTCTCTCTCTCTCTCCCCGTATCTCTCTTTAAAGAAAAAAAAAGTAATCAGTCACCTCATGTCCTATCCCTAAACCCACCCACCCTCTAGAATACCTTATAATCTTCCAAAGGAACCGCAAACATTTACTTCCGTTATCATAAGATAGGACTCTTCTCTGACAACTCCCTAGCACTGGCTTTACCCCCGTCTCCCACTCTCTCTATATCTACCCCAGGCTGTCTGAGGAAGGCTACATCCCAGCCTCCACTGGGCTCCCCTCTGCAAGTTTGTCCCCAATAAACCTTTTCCTGTGAGTCACTGTATTTTTCCTTCATTCACTTCTTTCCTTACATTTTGGTGCCAAACCTGGGCCAGTGTTCTGAATTTCCCATGAATAGTGGACTCTCCAGGCATTCCCTTAACCTCAACATGTTCTCTCATTCTGTCTCTTTCTTTAACTTCACTTTCTGGTAGCTCCAGTAAGGACTATTCACATTGCTGGACATCACATCCATCACCAGTCATCGCTTATTTGCTGAGTGACTCCCTCTGAATCTCCTGGATTCACTGTAATCCCTGCCATGGTTTTGAGAGTTTAGTAGAGATAGTAAAATGGCTATGTAGTCAGGACCTTGAGCCCCATTCAACCACACCTAGAAGCTACCCAGTAGGGGGTGATTGACAGGTATGCTCGGGACTTCATATGCAAAAGACCAGGAGGCTCACCTGTGGGAGCAACTCCTTTGTCCCAGTTTTAACTGGGAATAACTGCAAACACTAGAAACAGGCTATTTTGGCTGCTGGAATCTGTAGCCAGCCCAGAATTCATTTGCCAGTAAGTGCAGAGAATCCAGCTTCATTCCAAAAACCCCACAACATATTCTCTCTCCAGGGATACTGTTCCCCAGAGGGTACTCATGTTTTCCTTTATTTCCTACATTCACTTCTTTCCTTACAGTGCCATGATAAAGTGGGGCTAGAAAATTAGGGCACAAATGTGTTCCACAATTCTTTTTCAAAAGAAGTTGCTAGACCACCTCCAGTAGAAACATTCATCCACTAGGTCCAGTGGGTGAGAGGACATGGAGCAGAAGCCATAAGGAAGAACAGAAGTTTCTGAGCCACACGGTCCCATGTAGAAGACTTTTCTTTGTTTAGTGTGTGCATTTTTCTCTCATTCTTGTATGCATAGCTGACAATGCTATGTACTATTTTAAAGTATCTAGTCCATCTAGGTACCCTGAAGTGCCATATAGTTTTAAACTATTAGTAGTAAAATGTAACACATTTTGTAAAACCTTTTTTTTCTAAAATTCATATGAAATGGTGTATTACTTCGGTGCTTGCCCAGGAAATTCAAAGAATGCCATGTCAGCCATCTTGCAAAACCATGAGAGACACCTCCTCCCTTTGTCTATGTATTTTACTTTGCCATCCTGTAACATACTGTGTAAAAATAAAATTCTAGTCTTTCTAGATGTTAAAGAGTTTCCAATAAGCAACAAAAGTAGAGTTAGTATATGCTACATCCAGCACAGCAGGCTGTTCTGCAGTCCTGAAAAGGGATGATGTTGCATTGTGAAAAAAGGAAGACAGAAGATCCGAGGGAATTAAAATATTTGGCAGAAGCCAAGGGGCACTCCATTATACAGGAGAGAGGCACTGAGCTTCTGAGCCACACACAAAAAGGTGGCAGATGGCTTCTAATCAATCAACAGGAAAGGACTGCAAGCAAACATGTTGAGTCATTCAGTCAATATACCTTAATTCTCTTCATTGGGGTAAGGGCGTCTGTCTTTCCCTCCATGTGCAACCAGGTGATTCTTATCAGCAAACTCCTCAGCCTCAATCTCTTGCATTCAGGCCAGGCATGCTTCAGCTCTACCCTACCTAAAATAATGATTTACCACTGTTATAAATGAAATCAAACACGTAGTCTGGTGTGGGTGAGCAAGGCAGAAATTTTACTTCGGCCAAAGATGGAAAGAAAAATGCATGCCTTGCAAGGGAGTGAGGGGTTTTTAATGCTGACCTGATGCAATACTGCCCTTTACCCTAATTGGAGGAGCTCAGGTGCACAGTCTGTGCAATTGGCTGTGTTTAGGTCAAGGCAGGTGCAAGAGGAAGTAGGTGGAGACTGGGAGATAATGGGGGTGGGAGTTGCCACTCACGTGTTGAGGGTAGTAGGGATTCCATGTTCACCAGAAGAAGATGGCTGGGTACTGAAGGGGTCCTTGGAAAGAGATGGGTGGACACAGGTGGGGGAACACAGATGAAGGAGTTACTATCTTCAAAGGGGGAGGGAGAATCTAAAATGGAGGTAGTAGATTATACATCACAATCTTTCAAGTTTGACAGAAAAGACAGATTTTACACCCACCAGTAAACCTAAATGTTGTATTTTTGGTGTGAAAATTCCTAGGAAAGATTGTGTGCTATTTTGTTTACTTGTTCTATGTGCACAGGAGACAAGTTCTTGTATGAACTGTCTAGTCCTAGATATTTAGAAGTGTTCTTTGAACTTAAAGGTATGATATAACTTTTGGTAAATATCTTTTGAAAATTGAAAGAAGATAAATCAAGCTAAATAAAAAATTATTGCTTGGATGTGAGTTGTTCCACAAAGGGTCATATCTGAGAAAATGCAAGGTGGCTTAGAGGTGAAACTGACCCTTATTTCCCCCCTCACTCATCTTAAGCATCTTTTCATCTGCATCACTTTCTGTGGAGTTGACTTTTCTTGTTCTATAATACAAACAGTTCTATGGGGGGTTATTCATTTTATTCATTCATATTTTCATATTTAATATTCCTGAATCTTCTCTTTTAGTGTTTTATGGTGCTGTGATGGAAAACAGGAATTCATGCACTCCAGACACCTTTTTATTTTTTACCTCTGCAACACATATCCAGGCAAATCTGATAGTCAAATGAAACTTCCTTTCATGCATTTGTTATCAATTTATGATATGACAAATTTTGAGGTGGCACGGGAGAAAGGAATTCATCTTATAAATGCTATGTCAAAACTCACCAATGACTTTTGCCTAATAAGAGTTTTCAACCTGTTATTTAATTCTTTAAGGGATAGTTATGAGAATTACCCAAGAAAAATGTGAACTCATCCACCAGATTTCACTATAGATTTTGCCTTTATCAAATGAAATTAAAGGAAAAAACTAGAGTAAAATTTTAAATTATTGTCCCATATGCTATTGCTATTTACATTCTTTTGTTGAGCCGATATCTTCATATTCTTGATAGCAGGTAAATGTTGAGCACTTAAGCTTTGGGGTCTAGACAGAATCAAATCATCAAGACTGGCAACTGACTTATCTGTTTTCTTCTATAATTTCCCATGAGTATATCTATTGCTTCATAAAGTTGTATTAGAAAAATCTGTAAAAACCTATAAAAATAATATTTTGTGTTTATCTAGAAATGATACAGTGTTAGCTTTGGAGAAGAAAATATATATTGTAAAGGTTTTTTTCAATCAAAATAAAATGTGAGTTTTATTTGAAAAAAAGAGGGTTCTGTGCAAGGAATATGTGAAACACAAATGACTTTCTTGATTAAAATTGAACTTCATTCCCAAGATATCTCATGTAAATGGAAATATTTCAATAAGCATTTACAAATAATATTTCATTTGATCCAAATATAAAACTCAGATTATTTAATTTGTTGTAATCTGGGTAACAGAAATTCTATTTGATCAAATCAAACATTCTTTATATTTTGTTTGCTTCCTCTAGGAATATCTGCTAGGAATAATATTCCAAATCAATAAAGTACTTCTGATTACAAAGGAAAATAAGTCCATTTTGAAATGTTTTAAAAGATAGATTTATGATACAGTGATAAATGTGTTTCTAAATGCTGTAAATAACAAAGATACAATGACAGATTATTGATTGGTAATTTCAAAGTTTTGAAGTCA
The DNA here is from genome assembly GCA_004027875.1 of Aplodontia rufa. NCBI lineage: Eukaryota > Metazoa > Chordata > Mammalia > Rodentia > Aplodontiidae > Aplodontia > Aplodontia rufa. Next base: position 16,853 of record PVKS010029268.1, on the reverse strand, counting down.
ATATTTTTTCTTTTTAAATTTATTTTTATTAGTGAATTATAGTTTTACATAATGATGGGATTTGTTGTCACATATTCCTAGGTGCACACAACTCAGGAATACAATTTGTTCAGTATCACCCCCTCGCGCCCCTCTACTTCCCTCCTCCAATCCCCTGATCCCTTGCCTTTCTTCTGGGTCCTATATTGTTCCTAAAAACCCAAATACAGTGACACAATTCTTACCTCTGAGAAGAACTTTTTTTATATATGGCTATAGTATATACAGTGACATTCCAAGTCAATATTTTAAAGGAAACATAACAATGACCATGTGATACTTTAGCACTGCCCAGTCAGACACCAGCAAAAGATTGTTTGAAGGATCCTTTGGTGATATTGAGTCCCTTTTCAAAATGAGAGGGAAGTAAAGATTTGATACACTCATTTTTCTTATCATTAGGGAAGATACTCAGTAAAAAATCATATTTGACTTATGGATTCATGGCATAAAATATTTTCGCATCATCAAGAATCATTATCAGCTCTGGGGAGAGATGGACAGAGACGTGGTAGATGGCACTGAAGTGGTGCACCACAGGACAACACCAGTTACCAAGAGCCTCCTTCAGGACAGGCCTGAGCCACAGAACTGAGAACACTTCAATTCAGCTCGAGTACCACCAAAGAAATTCTCAATATTCCTCCCTGAGGAAAAATTATGCAGAGAACCCAAGAAAACTTAATGTCTATTGATTAAAAAAAAACTTGAACTCCAGACATTCCAAGATTCAGCCTGAACCTGCCAAAGAGAAGCTACTAGAGTCTGCACTTATAATGTTCCTCAAAAGTCTCATGTGCCAAGTGTGTAGTCCCCAAAGCAGAAATGATCACAGGTGAGGTTTTGGGGAAGTATTTCATGGTAAGCACTCTGACTTTATCATGAATTAATCATTCAAAATTAATACATTACTGGGTGGTTATAGGAATTTTACATTGGTTGGGTATAGTTGGAGAAAGGGTTCAGCAGGGTGTGCCTTAAAATCTATACCTTTTTCCTATTTGCTTCTATTTCTCCTCCTCCTTCATATGTTACTCCTCCTCCCTCTTTCTGTGTTTCTCTTCCTCCCTCTCTCTATCCTTCTTCTTCTCTCTCTCTCTCCCTCTCTCCCTTCCTCTCCCCCCATTTTGTCTTGATTTTCAAAAGCTGAGTACACTTCTACCACCCACTTCTCCTATTAGGTAAGCGTCAGATCAGAACCAAATGAAAAGCTATGAAACCCAGAACCAAAATATATTTTTCCTCCTTTATTTTACTCAGTTACATGTTATAGTGATGAAAGGCTTACTGTCATAGACACCTCTTGATAGTCATGCTTCAGATTGTGGTGGTGACCACCTGTGTGTGGACAAGGCTCCCTAGAATACAGACCACATCCCAAATGCTGCCCTATGGAGAACAATCATTCCAAAGTCCTATAGAGGGCCAACATCACTCTACGCCTTTTGCCATGGCCAGGACTGCCATAATAATGAATGGGTTCCAGGCACCCAACCAATCATTCCTCTGAATATGTGTTTCCCACCACCCTCCTCTGGCTTAGAACCAGCTATCAATCAATGCTAGCTTGGATTGTGTACCTCTAACAGTGTTTTGTTAGCCATCCTAGGCCTTAGACAGCCTCTTCTGTAAGATTCTGCTAACCTAAGAGACTTGGTGATTTAAGATATGAGAGAATGGACTATAGAACCACTAGTGATTCTGGACTTCACTCTGAATAGACTGAGATTTTGGCTGCTTTGGATCTTTGGCTTACAAAAATGAAAACAGCAATGGCATTATTTACAGATCAGCTCTGTGGCATATGTGCTCAGGATTCCTTCATCTGGCTTTATGGATAATATACAGGCTATTCTGACTGCTTTTGGTGAAGGGGATACAGGTACATAAGGCTTGGGAATTTGCCCAAAGAAAATCCAAGTAGGCTGTCTCCCACTTTATAATTTTTTTGATAGAGTTCTAATATTTGTTTCAGGATACTGATAATCCTCCCAATAGGTAGGGCTTTCCCTTTCCTGTTGTTCCAGTTTCTCTGACTTCACTCCTCACATTAAAACACTATTCTTCCATTTTTCATCTCTTTAGTGATCTGAACATTTTTTACATTCAACTACCCCTTGCTCTTTTTCCAGGGGGGATCATCATAGACAATATACTCTGATACATAGAAATAGTACTCTTTATATTCACTGATCATTAGCTACATCTCTGACATTGAGCCTTGTGTTATTCCAAATAGGACAACAGGCTGAAATGAGTAAGTTGGTTACTTCTAAGTCTCTCAATGAATTGGTAACCAAATTCAGAATTTGTCTTTCCTTCTTTGTCTTCTGGGGAGAGGATCTATATTTGAAAAGGGTAGATATTGGTGGTATAAAAGAAACCCAGGATTTAGCAATGTGGAGACTAGTTGGAAAGAGAAATAGATCAAGTTAATATAATACAGGAGCAGCAAAGACAGTGAAGGAGAACACATAATTGAACTCCTATTATGTGCTGAAAGCAACACCAGGCAAGGCAGACTTTTTAGAGAGTCCACAGCTAGAAATCCTCCCTAGAAGAAATTAAATCAATTCAACTACTCCCTGCATACAGAGAGTTAAAAATAATTCCAAAGTGAATGTCTCTGAAATGAGTTGTCTCAATAATTTTTCTAGAAAGAAATTTGAGAGATCTTTCTTAGCTGAAGGCTATCAAACACCCCCCACTCAGTATGGATATGGAGATTGGGTGCTAACCTAAGGGCAAATCACTCCCACAAAGTGTTAATCCCAACCCAGTGCTACAGCCTCCCCAGAAATTCAGGTGAAGACCGGCCAAATGACACCCTACCATCTTCAGTGTGATTGGAGTAATCTAGTAATCTGCACAAGCCAAGGTGGAGGCTTTTAAGCCACAGAATGCCCAGATAGCCTGCACCGGAAGGCCCCATAACTGCAGACAGCTGCCAAGCACTTAGTACCACTACAAAGAAGACCCCATGGATGGGAACAGATGCATAACATTGGAAACTGCCAGCTCAAGGAGCTCAGATGAAGGCAGGTCAACTGACACACTACTCTAGTCACAGATCAGTACACAGGTAATTCACATCAGCTAATGTGGAGGCTTTTTTTGTCACACATCACTCATAGCCAGCATTCACAAGTCCCACAGTTACATAACACCACCAAGATCTATGCTGCTACGAAGTAGCCCCTGCAAAGGGAAGCTGGTGGTCAACATCCCAAAGCTGTCAGTGACAGCCTTGCACCTTGTTCCCCTGACACTAACAGAATCAGTTGGAAAATGTGGCATATACCAAGCATGCAGATTCTGAGCTCTGGGCTGACTAGCAAGCACCAGGTGACAAGAAAATTATAGCTATCAGGAAAGTAGCTCCTATGCTACAGAACATCCAGGAGGGTCCATGGCCTCAAGTCCCAAAGTTGCAGTTAATTAAATTCTTTTTCAGCCACATGGATGCACAGAAGGCAATTGCTGAGGATGGTCCCAAGCAACCAGCACAAACACTGCACAGACACAATGGCAGTGTACCCCACAAAAAAACTTACAGAGAAGTACCTCCACCCAGTGTGCCCAAATAAAAGTCCAGCAGTCTGTGACCTGGGTACTCCAGAGGGCAAAACATGCTAATTCCAGAGGGTTAGGATAAAACAAAACTTTTCAAGCGCATATGGAAGTTTTAATCACTCAGACATACCTACTTTGAAAGAAGAAGAGAGAAGAGAGATAAGTACAGACACTAGATGATATGGAGCCAGATCCTTTGCTGCAGAGGAAGCTGCTCCCCCCAAAATAGCACAAATTACTCAAGACCTGGAGACCTTCCAAGAGGAAACAGTTTGCAGAAGCAGAACCTTCTTTGAAGATGTTCCCATTCTCATTATCATTTTACACTATTACATAGTCAAAAATTATATTGTATGAGAAAATCTGATGCTGGAGAGGATACATACCAACAGTTTCCCTGACATTACCAGTGGAAGTGAAAATTGTTGTAATATTTTACCATTTGGTAAGATCTCCTGAAGGTGAACTGTTATAACTTTTGACTCAGCAATTCCCCCCATTTTGCTATGAGAATTCTTTGCACATTCATAAAGAGATATTATTATCAAGTTCATAGCCAAATACTCTAATTGCATGAACTAGGGCACCACCTCAATACCGAGCATTAACATAGTCCACGAATGAGCTGTGTCAGTTAAATACAATGTCTATACCAATCATGCCATAGTGCAATGATCCAGATGAGCTGCATGAAAATCTGAAGTAAAAAAAGTCTTAATACATTGCCACATAGGAAGATGCATTTCATTTTCAACATCCTAGCTTTATTTCATGCACAGTTGATTAAAATAGTTCAATATAAATGAAACACTGGAAAGGCAAAAATAATTTTAAGTGAGCATGATTTTTTTTCTTCAGAAAGATAGAACATGTTCCATCTTTAAATAAGGTGCATAAGAAAGATTCAGATGTCAAGAATGAAATCTTTAAAATTAAACATTTAAATCCCACAAAAAATTTCCATAAAGTGATGGAAAAATCAGAAGTCAATGATATTTCTTTGACAAAATGGTAATGAAAATAAAATTGTAGATGACATTCCCAAAGTTATGTGGCATATTTTGTAGACTATTTCCTTCAACCTCTATGGTCGATTGCTTCTTCCTTGCCTGCCTTTTAAATACAGTATTAAAACCTAAAATCTAAAAGTCCTGATCTCCCAGAGATATGATGAAGACACAGGAGCATGGAGAGTAGGGCAGTCTGTGTCCTCATGACACCATTGACAGACCAAACCAGCATGACGACTATCTTCCTCTGAACTCCTTATGAGAAAGAAGTCCAAAAACAGAAACTATGCTAAAGAAGAAAAATTCAAAAAAGATGTAGAATCTTATACTTGTGTATCAACTTAGAGCCATACTCAAACATTAGTATAAATGCATTTTAAATAGAAGACAACAGAAACATTTACTTCCCATGCATTCATTCCCAGGAAGCTACAAAAGGATGTGCTCTACCCAAGGAGGATGGACAACCCAGAAAGTGAATGAGACACCAGAGCAAACAGGAGTCTGATGCACAAAAGCAGTGCAGAAGATCATAACCAAGGCTACTTCCTGGAAAATGGTGCAGCAGACTTAGAAAGCAAGTAGTCCAAGCAAATGCACAAAAAAGGAGATGACAGAGGCTTCAGAAGGCAGGAGGAATCCATACAGATGGAAAAAGAGAGAACACATTGGAGGGATATACTGATGCAACCACAGGTCTGTGACTGAAACATGTGGAGGATAAAGGAAATAGGAAATTTCACTCATCTCTAAAGCCAAAAGGTACAAAACCCAGTGGTGCTGTTGAACTAACCAGGGGAGGGGATTTGGTCATGTTTGAGAAGATGACAAGTGAAATGTATGTGAATATCCCCCCCACACGTAGCTACATAAAACTGTCACACTTGAGTCAGTAGTCCCATCTTGGGATGTAGATCTACATACAGATTACATATATAGAACACTGAAGTTCTTAGCATGCGTGACTGGGTTTTCTGAGAGGGATAGAGAAGAATATGGGTTAAAGAGTGAGATAACAGCCACAATTAGGGAGAATGTAGGAGGAAGAGGACAGAATATTCATTTCAGATAGAAAGGAATCTACAGTTCATTCATCCTACTTTTGACAGTTAACTGGAGTGGTGAAAACAATGAAGACTGGAAAGAAACTGTTAAAAGAAGAATAGAAAGATGGTCTCTAGCAAGAGAACACCCACATGGTTGTTCTATTTATCATTTGACATTTTGTCTAAGTCAGTAATGATTCAAACAATATTCACAAAATTTTCATTACATTACTCATGTCCATTTTCTCAATTAACAGGTTTTGAGTGTTTCAATTTCATTCTGTTTCTAAACAATAAAGATTTCAGATAAGAAAATAATCACTAAACAGATAAGTATATATTTTTTAAAATGACCCTCTAAATTGACAAACTAGAATAAACATCAGAAAAAAAATGTTGAAAATTATTAATGTGTCAAATACTTACCTGTTCTTTTCCTTTTTATTATACAAGTGCTCAAGTAGTAGAGATGACTGCTTATTAATTATGAAGTGGGAAAATTTTTGTTTCATCTCAAATAGTAATTACTTCCTTCTTCCACTTTTTTCCTATCAAACTTTTTATAATTATAATTATTATGATTTAAGTTTGAGACAGTTTTGCTTTCTTGCCCAGGTTGATCTCATGCTACTCTTTCTCCTCTGCTTCCAGAGTGGCTGGGACATCAGCCATGTGCCACTTTGCCACTGTATCACTGTATCCAGGAATACTGATAATTTTGAAACAAACCCAAACAACACCTCAGTTCAGCTCTTACTCCTTTTTACTGAATGATCTTAAATCTACAACTCACTTCATCATAAACATAAATGATATCTTTAACATTTCAATAACATGTCTAGTTCTGAGCAATGCACTTCTTTCCAAATAAATTATTGTCTTAATTATAATCAGATCCAATTTTGAAAGCACAATTTTACTTTTTCTGATAGAAAAGAAGGCTTTTTTTAGGCTGGTTAGTTAACATTTATAAGTCATTTAAAAATACTCAAGAGCATATCCACTTATACTAAGAAAGGATATTAGCATCTATTTCCCTTTGGAATAAAAAGAAATGAAAATGGAATAGAGACTCAACCAACACAAGCAAATGTATACACTTTAGTTTTCCAGGGATAGTACTCTTTTTACTTTACGTTAGGTCTCTTATTCTCTCATTGAGCTTACAACTTTTTCTCTAATATGTCAACTTGACTCCTCTAGAAAAAACACTTAGAAGAATCTACAATCCATACAATGGGAAAAATGCTTAACTTCACAAAATTTTAAAAAAGAATTCCATGCCTTGGCCTTGTCAACCTAAAGATAACTGCAATTTAGACATATAAACACACACACACAGTAAAGCAGAGGTAACATATTAAGTAGTGAAATGTAGTGAGATTCCACTACAATATCTAAGATGTTTTTGGAATGCCCTATTAATAAAAACAGGACAATATACTAATTAAAAATTAACCATTGTTAATGAAGATGTATATTTTCAACCCAATATCTAAACTCCTTGATTTAGAATAATTTGCTTCCAGACAAACTTGAATTCTTCATTGGACAATGTTTCCAGCTGAGAGATGTCATAAATTTGTCTTCACATTCCTAGTATGCCACAAAAAAGAATATATATATATATATGTATCTGATAAAATTAAAAGCAAAGGAATATGTCTTAAAGTCCACCAAACACCATCCTTTGTTCTTTTTTAATCAGCAAATGCAACTTCACCTCAATCACTATTAGTAATTAGTCAATAAGCAACACATAACATCTTACACATACTTTTGCTACAGACCGATGTTTTGAAGGATTTTCTTGCTTTAACCATACAAGTAAAGGTCATAACTAATGCTACTCAAATTCCTTAGAGCTGTAGAGCTCATTCGATTCCAAGATGACTAAAAGACTGAGGTCACATGAAAATGTAAGTATATTTGTACATTATTATGTGTTGGCAAATATATGGAGTTTTTAAAAAAATAGGCTTCATCATTTTCCAAAAATAATTAACCCCTGTGGACTCAGGTTTCTCATCTATAAAATAAAAAACACAACAGTATCATCTAAGTGTTACCATGAAGTTTAAATGAAAGAAACCAGTCCTGAGGAAAGTGCGTGGAAATTATCATGCAAACAATACATTTTAGCAATAAATCACCATCATTTGGAATCATTGTTGGCTGCAGCTCTTTTCAGCCATTTTCTTTCAATGTTTCTCTGTGTGCAGAAACAAGACAGGATCAGTGAGACATATCATAATTGCCAACAACCCACATATTTATCTAAATGGGGAATACATGGGTGTTTAGATTCTTATTATTTAAACAGAGCATCGCTTTACAGATTTACCTTTGCTTCTTCATGGCATATCAACTCCTGTACTCAAATTTTCAAACAAAATTCATAATATAAAAATTTTAAATACTTGGGAAAACTAGAATTATACAGCACCAAGATATTATAAAAAGAAATGACAGAAACAAATCAGATAAATAGTTGTACTCACAGTTCAGGATGAAATTGATACATTAGAATAAATGCATTCCCAAACATGGGAGTGCTCTTGCTATATAGCTGTAGCCCTACATAGTTCACATGTAAGTAGTGAATGAGGAAATCTGCAACAGCACAGTAAAAATTCTGAGTGGTCCAAGCACCCTCTTTCCCTTTTCCACTATGTGCAAATGTTCCATCATCCAGGATTATAATTCTCACCAGTGAACAATCATATACCTCAAGTCAGTTTAAATTACTGACCATAATGCCATTTTTTCTACAGGCATTTATAACAAGTATGTTAATTTAAATAACATCAACCAATTTTCTTACAACAGGTTATCTAATAATTAATTTTGAAACTTGTTTGAGATGCTACAAGTTTAGAAGCTCACACCTGCAGCATTTTACCTGTTTGGCATGCCAGTTGCAAGTCCCAGGATACCATCTATGCTTGTTATCAACTTCCTGTAAATTGGAGAACACTAAAACTACCTAACCAAGTTTAATTGCTAGATAAAACTGCTGAGAATGAAGGAAAGCACAGTAGACATATGTTTCAGATTCTCATAAAGAATATAACTCAGGGAATAAACAAATAGAAAAATAATGCACAGAACATAGAAAGTGTCAGAGCAAGATAGGACAAGTAGACAATTTGAAGAAATAAATTATTTGAAATATTTCCTCATCCTTTGTTTTCTACAACATCTTACTAAAAAGAATAACCTTTCCATTATGACTTCTGTGGTCCTCCCTATTTTAACTGTAACAACCCAGACAATGATTACATGTTCCATTTATTCCTTCATACATAACTAATTGAACCATTTCCCCCATGAGAATTTTTTTTCCCAAATGGCTTACATTTCACTCCTCCTACTGCCCCATTAAGTTTGACCCACCACATCCTGTCATTCGTGACAGGTTTCACTAACTTCCCAGGCTGACCAAGTTTATTTGTGACTTTTTTGCCCCCACTGAGTGCTTGAGATTAATGACATGTCCACCATGCACAGATGGATCTGAAATTTCTGATCTTCAATAATCCATCCCACATCCCACATCCACCTTCTTGGTGTTTTATTTGCTCCTCCCTATGTATGTAACAGGGGTTCACTTCATGTTTTGACCATAACCCTTGCTGGTCTGTTTTTGCAGTTTCTGGGTTTTTCCTTTTTGTTGTTTTTTTGTTTGTTTGTTGTTTTGTTGTTGTTGTTTTGGGGTTTTTTTTTTTTTTGGTTTTCCCAGTATGCTTCTATAGCCATTGGAGAAACAAGATTAATCTTCTTATCATATGCCAAGTTATATATCTTTCAGATCATGTGCTACAGGAATGAAGAAATTCAAATTTCAGGGCTGGTAAAAGAATATCTGAGACTTCAAGATGGTGTTCACCCCACCTTTAGTGACTCCGAGAAGCTCCTGAGATTCACCTCATGCTACAGGAAAGCACCCAGATTCTGACAATAAGACAAAGCACCCAGTGTGTGGGAACATTATCCCCCATTCATTTTTTAACTCCAAAGGAATAGTGTGGTCCATTAATGAATATAAAGGAGAGCTTATTGGATCCTGTGGCACTGTGCCCATACTCAGGGGTAGGGGAGCTATCCAGAGGGGAGGAAACCGAGCAAGGGGGCAAATTTCTTAACCAAATACCCTAACCTGGAAGGCTGTGAACTTCATGACCTGAGGTCTCTTAATTTACATAATCATTCATAAAGTGCTGGGAATTAATTGTTCACTTTAGCAAACTTGCATCTCTCCTTGCAAGCGGGTGGCCTGCCATTGTGACGTTTCCCTGAGGGCAGGGCAGGTTGCTCAGCAAAAAAGCTATCTAGGGCCCTTAGACATCACAGCCAGAAAACCAGAATCTATCACCCCAAGATTGGGCCCTTTCCCAAAGGGTCTGTGTGGTGCTGGGTGTTCACTCTTCACCTCTGGTTGCTGCCTGAGGAGCCGGGGAAGGAGAGGTTTTGGCACAAGATCTTTAACTCAATCACAGTGGTCAATAATTCTCCACCTGTGCCCTCGGGTGACAAGAGCTGATTTTAAAGTCTTTTAACATAAGTGCTCGCACCAACATGGGAGAGTGGGGTGGGGCGGGTCGCCCAGCATTATGTGGGCCTCAGTCCCCACAATCAGAAACAGAAGTTACCTCCCCCCCAACTGGCCATCTGTCCTGGGGGCTGTATGGAGCTGCCATTCACCTCTCCAGCTCGCAAACCTCTTGGTTGGTGACCTTCTGCCCACCCCCTACATGTCCAAATAGGAGGAGCCTCTGAACAGCGCTTACTGCAGCAGGGCACATGTCTCTAAAGTGGATCCTCCACTTCAGCCTCTTCTTGATATCTGCATCAGGAAACTTTGAATATGTGGGGCAGCATGGGGTTCCCCTTAGCATCTGAGCTCCTTGCATAGCCAAGGCTTCATAGGCCTTGACCTCTCTAGTAGGGCACCTCCTAGTGCTTGCAACTGAGAATCACATAAGCACTGGCACTATCTGAACCATCTTTTAAGGGTTTCAGTCAACCCTACAGAGCAGCTCTTGGGACTTCTGAAGACCACAAGACAAGCAGAGTGTGTCACCAGTGATCCTGAGGAAGCAAATCTCAGGCTAGCCACTCTCCTTGGATCAGTCAGAGGCCCACACATCTACACTAGGATCAACTCGATTGTCTATGACTTCTGAGCCCCAGGTCCAAGAGATTTCTACAGTGTGGATAGGCAGAAAGTAACCATCTCAAGATTACAGCCCAGGGAGAGCTGACTACTCCTTTACAACAGAAAATTTTGAGGAGATCCTCTAAGAAAAATCAGCCCACTGGACTTAACCAAACTGCTTCTCCTCCAATACACTCAAGTCCAAAGAATACCCAGCTTGATGTCAGATTTGAATGCACCCCCCATGGTACATACTGGCTTACTTAGGGGGCAGAAAAACTTAGAACTTTATGAACTGTTTGTTTGTTTGTTTGTTTACCTCGTGCCTTTTTTTTCTTCATTTCTTCATTTAAAAAAATGCAGGAATCCGGCTGGAATATATTATTTAAAATTATTTAACATTACTGTGGTTTTGTTCTTTTTTCTTTTCTCCTTTCTTGCTTTATGAATAATACTGAATTTGGTGTTGGTTGATGTAAATATTTATCCGTGAGTATGTATTGATGATTGGCTCTTACTTTCTCTATGTCTTCATGAACCCTATGGCTATCCCTATAACATTGGGTTCCTATCAGGAAAATATTTCATGATAACAAGATTGCCTTAACCTCTGGTGAGTGAAGATAACCATGCCCCATACTAACCTCTTCCTCCACTATACTCTGGTAATCCCTAAATATAAGCATTTTTCTCTCATTCTCATGCCAAGTCTTAACCCTACCCACTCCCCATTTCTATGTTTTCCTTAGTCCTAATGGAATAACCTACTCCCCCCTAACCCCTTGTTCCCCTATGGGGCTGGAAAAATAAGTCATTATCTCCTCAGTGCCCTCAAAAATGCACTTATAAAAAAATTTCAATATGATAAAGAAATTTGCAATACAACTCTTTCTTTCTCTGTCATGACAAATGTGTTCATATTTTCAATAACAACTCATTCTGTTATATAATTTAATAATGATTTCTAAGGAGAATTTGCATTCTGATTCCTTAGTAAAGATCATCTTGAATATATGTTCTTGCCTGGCTTTTCTTTCTAACTTACCTCAACTGATTTATCATTCCAGATATTCATCTCTCAAGCAACAGACTCCTTCCACTTAGCAGCAGACTGCTCCACCCCCATCTTAATGGTGGGCCCTGGAATCAGCATGGCCCCTTTCATTGTTTTTCTGCAGCATCAGTATGTGCTTGTTTTGCTAGTGGAGAACTGTACACCTTGAGTTTCCAAGTGGAAATATAGTAGTCCTTTTTTGTTTCTTCCATAGTTTTTATAATAATTAAGTTTTGGTCACAAAAATTTTTAAAAGAATCATTATGAAATGTGTGACAGCAAAACCATTTGTCACTATGGAAAAAGTAAATAAGTGTGTTTCAGAGACTTTAGTTAAGACTGAAACTTCTGCTTGATTGTTGCATTTTGGTTTTCACTGTTTTCCACTGTACTGTGGTTCATAGCATGTGTGCTTGGGGCCAAATTTCAGCACAATTCATGCTGTGACATGGCACAGATGTTCCGCCTTCTCCTCAATGAAATCGGGTGAAAACAGATCAGTTACACCAGAAAACTCTAAGTTAAACCCCAGTCATCAATAAGCTTCAACAAAATGATATTGATAGCTTTAACTTAGTCTTAGAACAGAAATGTTTGCTGTGAAATAATCAAACTACTCTCCATGCTGAGAATTAGGAGATGAATCTCATGTGCCTCATCTTAGGTAGAAGAGCCACGTTGTCTTGCTGTTTGGTTTTCTTCAGTTGTTTCCTCAAAACAGGCATGCAGTGGCAGGTGGGCTGCCTGTCCCACTAACTGAGTCATCACTTTCTAAATAGGGTTTATACATTCTGCTTTTTATACCTTGTGTTAATTTTCCAGTCAGTTAGAATTAACCTACTTATAAAATTTACTACAAATTTTATCTTAGGTATAAGTTACTATGGGTGACACGGTGTGCTATTTGAATTGTCCTTGCTCTGTATAGGTCACATGTGACTCACAGGTGACCACCCCAGACAGGCTTGCTTATTGTAACATCTGCTGGGCTGGCCCTGGAAACCTGCTCAGCAGCAGTGAAATGTGCTGGTCAACTTGACAGTACTGAGACAAAGTGTCTAAGATAACCAACTTGGAAAAAGTTTATTTTTATTCACAGTTCTGGAGATTCCAGTCTATGGTGGTTGACACTGTTGAATTTAGGCCTGTCACTTGGCTGCACATCATGGCAAGAGTATCTGATAAGTCACTACTGTCCACCTCCAGCCCAGGAAGCAAAAGAGAAAGAGGGAGGGGTGGAGTCCCACAGTCCCCTTTAGGAGCACACCCCCAATGACATAAAGTCCTCTCACTCTCACTGGTTCCACCATCTCCCAATATGCCACCCCAGGGATATAGCTTTAGGCACATGGACCTTGGGTCAACATACAAGATCCGAACCAGAACAGGGGTATGGCTCACTCTACAGTGCTGGCCTAGGTAGAATGTGCAAGGTCCTCAGTTAGGCCTCCAGCATTACCAAAAAATGAAGATCTGAATCATAGCCAGTGTTAACTAAGTGAATGAAATTTCAGTGACAGTAAAGGTGGAGTCTGCAAACTTGAGTTTGCTGGTGCTGTTTGCTGATGATTTGCTTTGCATATTCTTTATATATCAAGCATTTAAGCTTTCTTTTTCTGTAGAGTAAAGCTCTAAGAATAACACCCAAATGGAAAATTTGAAGTTAAATGGTTGTTTTTCTTCTGCAGACATAAGGATAGGGACTCTTTATTTAGGTACTGTGCACTTCTAATGTTCAGACTTCCTTCACATTCTAACAGTAACCTTCCAGAGACACATTATGCTTCATATTTCAGAGAAGAGCTCAAGCATGGGATCTTGACTCACCTGATGGTTGTCTTCTCAAGGGATGCCTCTCTGCAGGAAGAGGAATCCCCAGTAAAGTATGTGCATAAAGGCCTCCAGCTTCACAGCCAGCAGGGGACCAGGCTCCTGCTTCAAGAGAAGGGTTGCATGTATGTGTGCACTCAGCATACTTGAGTGGCTGGTGGGAGAAGGCCAGGCAGAGGCTTGGATGCAGTCTGAGGCTTCAGGCTTCTGGGGCAGAGTAGGTGTAGAGCCCTGTAATCAGCTCTGATCACTGTGTGTGAAAGCCTGGTGTTGGGCCAGCAGGAGGGAAGACCTGCAGGAAATGTGCTGAGAACATGAGGAAGGGTCTCAGAAGAAGAGCCAAAGACAACTAATGAGATGTGTGCATTAAGGGGCTTTGGGTAAGAATTCCTGTTTCTTAAAGGCTGCTTTTACTTTCTTTTCTAGAGATGCTAAAGATATGCCCAAGGGCATAAATGATACCCTTGTGGAAATAATAAGCAAATAGGTTGGAGTTGACAAACTAGAAGCAATGAAAACTCTGGCTACTTTAAAAGAAGAAAAGTGGTATCTTCAGGATATTTGGTCATAGTAGTGGAAATTAATGAAGACAATTTAAGAATTTTTGGATGAAAATACTAAAAGGAAATTTTACTGAAGCTGAGATTTTAAATTTTTAAAATGTATTTCTTGGAGAAGGTGTGAAAGAGACCAGATCACATAGCATATTGAGAGAAGCTGAAGTGATTTAACACATCTCCACCAACTCCTTTCCTGTGCTTATGACCCTCACCAAAGTGCTGAGGGGCAGCCCTGCCTAGTTCACTTGTGCCTCTATGTGGCTGGAGACCTTGGCCTGCTCACAGGGGCTCTACTTATGTGTTCCAGGGCTTCCAGTTGCTGCATCTAAGCATAGAATTCATTGCATAACTCTTGTGAACTTACCTTACCAATATGTTTTAAATAATGTAAAAGTAATTTATCCTTTTATATGAATTGCATTTGTAAATATTAATATATGGAAATTACACATGCAGTGTATGTCTATTGCATATTTATATAACTATCAAATGTTTGCTTATGAACAAAACTATATTTCTGATAAACAATATTTAAGGTAATCCCATATAATGTTATTTATGTTGCTATAAATGTGAAATATATTGAAATTCTACTCTTGTGTATTATTTTTAACACAATTATTTTTAATAGCAAATCCAGAATTCCAGGACATTTGCAATCGATTCACAGAAGCCACCTATGCCCGTTTTGGTGAAGCTGCAGCTTGCCTTTCCTCACCAACTCCTTTCCTTTCTGCTCCCCTTGGCTTGAGTCTTAGAGGCAGTGGTCACTCACCAATAGCATCCACAAGTTTTCCCAAGTGGTTTGTTTTTGTCCCCATGTTGTCACTTGAGGTGTTACCTTAAAACACTGACTTCAAGTGATGGTCTTATATTTTTGATTCCTAATGTCAAATTCTCAAAGTTAATCAAAACAACACTTAAAGGGGTATGAGAAACTTTTCTCCTAGGCTCTAGGACATAGTGTTTATTTAATAGTTGAGCAATTAAAAATGAAATCTCTTTCAAAGACTTCTGGTCACTTCAAGAAATAAAGTGTGAAAAAAGTGATATAAATTGTGGCTACTTATTATATTCTCTAACTTTGTGTATTTTATTTTCATTGTTGCATATTTTATATGCAATGTTATAGAAACCTATCTAAAAATAATGTAATGCTATGATAGGTACATAATTATATCCATAGGTTTTATACATGACCCAAGACTTGAGGCAAAATATTAAAAGTAATAAAAACCAGTATTCCTTACTAATATCTCCCAGAAGGTAGAACACTCAATATTCTGCCTGCCAATATTGTGTATAAATGCATGACCCAAAACTGATTTAACCATAAGGTGAAACTGACACATGGTCAGTTGAGGCTCCTGTTGGAATGTAACACAAGCCAGTTTCTTTATACACAATATTCAGGTTATTTGTGGATCCTATGAGATAACAAGTTTAGATGGTATTGATCAACTGCTCCTCATAGCCTTGCCAGCTGGAAAACAGATTTCAGTTGAAATGCTACCACACAGAAAGGCATTTATCAAACAGAACCAATCCAGGGTAAGGCAATTCCAATGATCCTTTGTATAAGCTTGAAGAAATCCCAACTCTACCTCTTCAGGTAAACATGCCACATATTGCATGAAAAGTTCACACAGGATGGACTAGTCTAGGGATAAGGTTTTGTTCCTTTTATCACTGTGAGCCACTCTCTAAGCCAGTGACAGGGCAGAGGTATTTTGGAGGATGGCTTGGGCAGCAGTCCATATATCTTGCTTGATATACTTCGACCTTGTTCAGACAAAGATGGTGAATACCTATAAGTTATATCTAATTTCCAAACCTTATATTCCATTGGTTTTATTAGTGAGGCCCTTTTCTAACACTTTATTCAAACAAGCCAATATTGTACCCATTGTGTTCAACAACATTCATAATGCTGATAACTTTATATCATCAGAGGTGCTTATTACTATCAGTTCTGCACTATGGCTGTCCTATTAGTGTGCTCACCATTCTAGATGTTGCCTGTATGCAGCTCAGACCCATAGAGTCTGAAGTGTACTAAACTACCAGGAAAAAATTAAGGGAATTTGGTTTTTAACATAAGCATATTCAACATGTTATATCCAACAAGCTAGATACACAATTTGTATATTGATTTCTCAAACTCTTGAAACATTTTAAAAAATCAGTCATGAATTAGGCCATAAAGGCACATTTTACAAATTTCATAAACAAAGTCATTGTTCACTGACTTGATATTGTGGGTAAGGGAAGGGAGGAATATGGGTGGGAAATTGGGGGGTGGGCACTCCTGGGGGTAAATCTAGTATCCACACATTTTATGTTATTTTGTTAAAAGTTTATATGGTTGTTCAAAAATAAAAATAAAAATTAAAAAAATTAAATCCATACAAATGATTAATGATTTAGAGTGCTAAGTACATGCAGCACAGGCAGGACAATACCCAAGAGGAAATTCTATCAATCTCTTTCACAAGTATTTGAGTGCCTTCTCTGCCAGGTCCTACACAGTGTTTTGGGTCCATCCAAGAGTGCAGCAGATAGCACACCTGTTCTCAGGGAGCT
>PVKS010029267.1:0-25545 GCA_004027875.1 Aplodontia rufa | reverse complement strand
GTCCAGTGTGGTGGACAGGACGAACTTGCAGTCGTGACGGGGGCAGGAAGAGAGGACAGGGATCCCTTAGTCTGTCTTGGGGAGGGCTCCTGGGGCCGTCCTGGGGAGAAGCAGACTTTGAGGGCCGATAGGATAGGAGAAACCCCCAGTGGAGGGTCTTTTCCCAAATTAATTTCTCTCTTTCAGACCAGTCGTTCAACCCAATCCCATGTGGACCAATCAAACAAGTTAGAGGCGGGGAGCCAGGGGACTGCCCGAATCAAGGTATCCCAGGCCTTTTTGGCTTGAGCATCAGAGACTTCCAGGCCTCGACTTTTAAGGATGTATCTCAATGGTCTTAGCGCCGGGTCATCATGTTTAGAGTGAGATTCCCCCACCTTTTCAGGGATACCCTTATCTTGACTTCGATTAGCCCGGATAGCTGACGGCTTAGGTTCACCACTTCCTTCACAATGTCCCTGTTCAGGCGCCACTTGTTGGGGTTTTTAGCCCCCTCGAATCCCCCCTGGCCCTCAGGGGAGAAGGAGAGAAGCACGCCCCAACCAAGGCGGCTGGGAGAGGTAATGGTTGGCTGACAGCCCATTCCCAGCCCTCCCCGAGGAGGACAATCAGACGTGTCAGGGAGACCAGTCGCAGCCGGAGCTCATTTATTGAGGAAGTACACATGGTAATATAGAGTGGCAGGGCCAATAGGGAGAGGAGATGTCAGAGAGTGAGGGAGAGGGGAGAGTTCATGTGGGCAATTCAACCATATAAGGAGAGGCCCATAAGTGGTCTATGGGTCGGTCATGGGGGCTGCAGGTGGCTGCTCTGATCACCTGCACGCATGGGGCCAGCCGCAAAGCACCACCTCAGGCTTATGTAATCCCCATGAGGTGTTGCCCCACAAAGAGCAAAATTTTCTTTAGCACTTTCCATATCCCATTCTTTTATGCTTCAATTTCTTTCTGTGTCCCACTCTTACATTGTTTCTTCTCATTTCATCCCTGACATTTTTAAAATTCTGTTTGTGTTCTGTGAGATTTTTTCCTTTCTTTGTCATCCGTGTGCTCTAGCTTGCTCAGTCTGTCCTCATTGTCAGAAGTTCTTTCTTCAAGAGCTGAGTTTCTGTTTTCTATAGAAGCTAGTCTATTATTAAATTCTTCCATGGTTCCTTTCAGGTCATTGACTGTAGATTTCAGCTCTGTCACTTCCTTTTTGAGTATGTCTCTTTCTTTGATAATAAAGTTTTTCATCTCTTGAGTTTTCTCACTTAGTCCCTTCATTATATCTTCTTTTATTTCACAGTTCCTTTTAGTAATCAGATCATTATTAATACTTTCAAGGTTTTCGTCTCAAACCATGTCCATGGCATCCTTTTAAGGAGACTTTTTAGTTTGAGGTGAACCTCTCCTTGTTTGATTCTTCATTTTTGAAAAGCTTCTTCTGGCTCTCTGAATTGAGATTTCCTGAGGTGAGAGTAGGCAATTCTCTGGGTGATTTTTCCTTGCAAGTCAAAGGGTGAGATCAGCCACGAACTCCACCTTCTTCCAGATGCTGTTTCTGCCTGGGTCCTTGTGTTGCTCTACCTTTTGGTTCCATGCTCAAGGTTCCAAATCTGAACCTATTAGAATGCAGGGTGTCAGGTAGGTGGTGCTGCTCCAGGCAGGGTACCACCCCTCCTTGGTCCTGAGCAGGGGCTGCTCTGAACAGGGGTCTTACTGGTCATGTCCTGAGTGCCTTCCAGACTCAAACAGGCACAGACCTGCACACAGAGTATCAGATAGGTGGGGCTGCTCTGGGCAGGGAACCTCCCCTGGTTGGTCCTTAGCAGGGCTGCTCTGGATGTTGATCCTACTGGTCATGTCCTGAGTGTCTTCTGGCAAGACTCAGACCTATCTTCTTTTAAAATAATTAGCACCATCTAAAATTTTTAAAGGTGGACTGGGGATATAGATCAGTGGTAGAGTGCTTGCTTAATATATCTGAGATCCTGGGTCCATTTCCCCGTATCTCCAACACAAGTAAACTTAAAAATTAATAAAAATATAACAGATAATTCATAGAAAAACCTGTACATTCATGAACTCCATAAAATATTAAAAATTCACTCAAACTAAAACTTCCATTTTTCATATATCAAAACACAGATACTCTTTTGCTTAAGAGGAAATAGTTACTCTGTTACCATTGGACCCCAGAAAGTTCACTGTGATGAAGGACCCTGGTTGTTACAATTCTATTAGCATCAAATTTGCATAAGTTTCATTAAGGTGTTTAAATACTTGTTACTTGCTTCTCCTAAGATTTCATCAAAATTATGTTAGCAATATGCTAGCCCTGTATAAGTAAATAGAATATATACACATATATTTTTGTCTGTTATGAATATACTTTGTAACCATCATCGGAAATATGATGCTTATCTTTTCTTGTATTCAATTACCATCATTATTCTCTTTGGTTCTAGAGTGATAATTGTTTCACATAGTCACTATTCCATAATATTTTAATACATTTTTTGTTCATTTTATTTGTTTTTTTCAGATACTTGGATAGTATCTGAAATCTTGTTCTATATACCAATTTCTTTTTGTTAAACTATGCAGTATGTTTCCAACTCCTCGGAAGATACTGATTAATGAATAATAGCACTAAATAAATTTTAAAAATAAATCCATAAAATAAAAAATTATACATTAAGAGGGAGGGGTACTGGAAAGATATCTATTTTCAGAATGCGCTAACCAATGCATGTAGAATACTGATACATTATCAGAATTACCATTTGCCTCCTTCAATGTAATAATTGATATAGAAAGTTATTATTAATAAATATTTAAAAACTACTAGGTACAAAGTTAATGAGGAGATGATATTTGTCCTTATTCTAAACAGCATTCTATTTTATGACAGGAAATATTTTTACAATTGGGAGCAAAATGCCAACCAAAGTTAGGCTACTATATTCCCATGGAAACTGGTAGGTAGGGATGCTCTCTCCCTCGCTATTTGCAATTAAAATAAATGACTCCTAGGTTCTAGAAAATAAACTGAAAAAAAAAGTCCAACCAGGTTTTAAAAAAAAGGTAATAACAGCTGGAGATATAGTTCAATCGTACAGTACTTGACAGGCTTTAGATTGTTCCCCAGCATCACACAAATACACATATAAATAATCAAAAAAACAAACAAAGAACTCCACATCTATCATACATGCTAGCTTTTCAAACAGAGCAAACTACTTGATATTACAAATTTATTTTTGTAAAGTAAATAAAGGAATTCTCTTCCCTTATTTTTTTTTTCAGGGATGAGGACTGAACTCAGGGCCTTGCATGTGGTAGGCAAGCGCTCTGCTACTAAGCTAAATCCCCAACCCCTCTTCCCTTATTATTAACAGGGAAAATCATACCTTTTATTTTCACTTTATTACTTCTCCTCACAACAGCAAACAGTCTTTGTTCACAAATTAGATTTAGGGAGTTAAAGAAGAGAAACAAAATTTTAAGCCTGAACATCACAAATAAAAAGAAGTAGATAGGAGGAGACAGAGAAATCAAGATTTGGGGATTTGGTGTATTAAGATGGAGATGAATTTTTGACTTCCTAGTTGTTATATTAAGTAGGTATACCTATGCAAGTCTGAAGTCCAAAGAAGAGTTCTGGGTTAAAAATATGCAATTTTTGAAGTCTCCACTGTAGGGAGGGCATTTATTACCATGGGACTGAAGTCAGTCAACCACTTTACATGCATTATAGAGGCAAAAAAAGGACATTCAGAGTTTGAGCTCTGGGAAGCATGATAAAGTAAGTTGATTAGGAGAGATAAGGTTGAATCCCTGGAGGATATTGTAAGTAAGTGGTCCATCAAGTAAAACCAGAAGCCACATGAAAGTACATGCTTTGTGTAGAAAGTAATGAAAACATTTCAGAGAATAGGTTGATCATTCTTATCGAACAATGCTAAGGTCAAGGCAGATGAAGACTAGAAAAAACCCAGTGGATTTATTATTGTGGAAGACATTAGTGACATTCAAAAGAACATTTCCTATGGAGTTGTGAGGATTAAACATTGGCTGGTATCAGTTTAAGATAGAAGGAACAGAAAAATCAAAGACAGGGAATATAGAACCTCTTTCCAAGGGTATTGTTATAAATAGAAGCAGCAATGTGGAACTGTGGTTGAAAGGAAAACAGAATAAAATAGATATTATTAAGAAGGGAGAAATTTCAGGATCTGATATACTGATCAGAATGTTTCAGTACAAAAGGAAGCAATTGATAAGACAGAAGAGGAGGGTGACAGCTGAACAACATCCTTGACTATGTGATAGGACACAGTGGGGCAGTTGGTTATCTATAAATGCAAGAGAGGTTCATCTGTGGTGAAATCAAGGGCATGCAAGTTGGTAGTTTGATAGCTGGGATGATAGTTTTGACCTTCTTTTCTAATTACCCACATATCCTAAGAAATGTCAGATGATTATCAGAAAGAGAATGAGGTTGGGGAAGTGTGAGTAGTTTAAAGAAAAGCCAAAAGGTACATCTATAGGAAAGGGAGAGTATTGGATCAATGTGATTATGATTGCTGGGCAGCCTCAGCAACCTTTTGAGGTTATCACCTTTAGATTTAAAGTCAAATAATTCATTGCTGTTGTGTGCTTGGGTTTGCTTTTGCTTTTAGTTTAGGCATTACTGGTACAAACCAGGACTTCTGTTTTGTCAAGAAAATATAGCAAAGTAAGAACAAAACACTTCAGAAAAGAAATAAGAAAGATGTCACAGTAATTGTTAAAGAATTGAAAAAGTCTATGTAGGGGCATGGGGAAATGATAAAAGCAATGGGTTGTAGTTATTGGTGGTTATAACTTCAGAGTGAGAGATGTTTACTATAGCCATTGACTCTCACAGTCTTTTCAGTTAGGATCACTTCATTGAGCATTGTAGAGGGCAAAAAATGATTAAATGTCTAAACAGTCAATAGTTCAATTTTTATAAATTTATAAACAATATTAAATTATAAGCCCCTATATTTATTACACTATAATAGTTTATACTTCATCCTTTATAATTCAATAATGGATTTTCTTGCCCAAAATAGTTAAATCTAACATGATGGGAAAACTTTAAATGTTAGTTGAGGCTTAATCAGAATAACATTTTATTATTTAAAATACTCATATGTTAATAATCCAAAAAATTTTTCATAGTAATCTGATTTATGTTTATGTCAAATATTACCTTCTAATTCAACAAGGGCAAATGCAACAATGCTGTCAAAGCAAGGCTACATTCTTATAATTTTAAATCTGTCTTAAAGAAGGACTGTTTGCCAAATTTTCTATACAGATTTTCTATACAACAGGCTGTCAGTAACAAGATTCTGTTCTTTCATATTAAAGAAAAATAAAAGGAAAAATGTCTTTGAAGCTAAACTCTGACATGTCTAAGAATGGAACAGAAACATATTGGAAGGTTCATGTAATTCAGAAC
This sequence comes from Aplodontia rufa, assembly GCA_004027875.1. Lineage (NCBI taxonomy): Eukaryota > Metazoa > Chordata > Mammalia > Rodentia > Aplodontiidae > Aplodontia > Aplodontia rufa. The sequence continues at coordinate 20,070 of PVKS010029267.1, read as the reverse complement.
ACATGTTTTGGTTTGTAGGTTTGAAACAAAAAAGATAATTGAAAACACTGGAGATAATCTATTTTAAAATTCTTCCTAAATCATGGCATATTACTGTAAACACCTGACAAGCTTATGTCTCAAAGAGGTATTAATACTTTGCTTAAACAAATTATAAGCCTGTGTACTACAGATTCATTTACATTTGTCTTTGAAATTGACTCTTTTTGTTACAAAAGGAAAATAAATCTTTTTTCTGGAGAGTGTTAGAATTGAAATACCTAAATATGCCTTTGATTTTCATGGAATATGATTAATATAGAGCTTGACATCAATTTAATAAGTCTATATCAAGATGCATTCTGATATCTACAATTTTGATAACAATAACAAAAACAGAAACACTTATAATAGGTGTCAGACAGCCGAGTGTTGCCAAAGAGGGATAGGGAATTGATTCCTCTTTGTATTTGGGTGCTGGCCACATAAAGAACTAAAGGGACTTTGGGCAGCCAGAAGTTGAGAGATGTGTTTCAAAACGTAAAGGAGACTACTAATGAACCCATCCAATGGATGTGCTCTCAGGAATAGAGTTAGTTACTGAGTGACATGCAGGAAGCCCCATTAACTGTAATGTTATTACCTCTTTCCAACTTGGATAGAATGTAAGATAAAGTGCTCTGATATTTATTTATTTAACTTCAGAAACATAAAACATATTTGCATATTCAGATTAAGTGTAAAAATAATTATAGGAAGTCATTTTTTAAACTTAGCAATGGTAGGCCATTAGTTTTTAAAATATTATAAATAAGTTTGAAAGATGTCTTCATCACAAAAACAAAATGTATTCATACTCTCATAAAACATTTATTGTAAGCCCTAAAGATTCAACACTATATATTAGAGCCCCAAACCAAACTTCTCAAATCTGGCAAACACACACACACACACACACACACACACACACACACACATATGTATATAATTTTCTAGTAAATTCTTAGAACAATTATATTTAGCAAATATGTGTAAATATGTGTGGCATCATATTAGGCTCTGGTAACACAAAGATAAATACAGAATGGTCCACTGAAATATCATTAGTGCTTGTATTTCTGGAGGGATGCAGAGGATTTATTATTTGTCATTGTCTATGTATTTTCTTCATAATTTATGAATTATTTTTATTCTTAATATCTTTCTATGATAACATATTTCTGTGTTCACTGATTATACAAATATAGTAATGCTTCTCATGAAAATTCAATAACAGATATGTATATGGAAGAATATCAAAAGCTCTTCCACATACTGTCACACTGAGAATTGAAATTAGAATATGCCTCAGACTGAATCATATCCTCTCCACCCTAAATTCATATGTTGAAACCATAATCCCTAATATGATGATTTCAGGATATACATCATTGAAGGTAATTAGGGTTAGGTGGGGTCATGAAGAAGGGGGCCCTTATAAGGAATTAACAGCTTCATAAAAAGTAGAAGGCATTCTTTTGCCTTCCCCAACCCCATGAGAGGACCAAATGAGAAATTCTACAAGCTAGAAAGAGAGCTTTCACCAGGAACTGAATTTTACACTTGTACTTCCCAGCCAACAGAATAGTGAGAAAATGTATCCTAGTTCATGCTATTTTCCTATAGTATCCTGTACTAAAGTTGTTTTCTGCAGTCTACATCAACTCTCCCTAGGAACCCCAACCTCTATCTTTGATCAATTTAACTTTTCTCTTTTGAGTCAATTTTTTCTTAATGATTCTAATATTGTGTTATCTGCTTCTGCTTGCAAGTAGTACTCTACACCCTTGGTTCTCAAAATGCATTGTGCTTTGTAATCACACCTTGAGATTTTTTTCTAAAAATTCATTGCAAGGACACACATTAGTATATCCTGAATCATAGAAATCTATGTTCCAGTGTGTTTTGAGAGATCTTCTCGGGAGATTATTTATATAAACGTTTGATTAAGGAAAAGTTTGTATGGACATATTGATGGCTTGTATGGGTTCTTTTATCAATAGTATAGATCATTATTTATTTGATTTTTCTTTGTTGGCTTCATGATTGCTTGATCAATCTTTGGGTATTGGCAATAAGGCAGTTTAGTATTAATGCTCAATCCAGGGGACTAAAATGGTGGTTCGGCAGTTATGGTGCTTGCCTGGCGTGCACGAGTACACGAATTCAAACCCCAGCACCCACGTACACAACTAAGTGTCAAGGGAATGAAATCCACATAAAAAACTAAACAAAAAATTGATTCTCTTTCTCCCTCTCTCTGTTCCTCTAAAAAAAATCAAAAAACAAATATTCAATCCATTCAATGTCCTTTCCTTAATAAGTAAAGTTGAAGACAAAATTCATAAAATGCACCAGCCAGGCCCTCAGGTGTCCAGGGTTCCTGTAGCCTGGCTATGGTTGGTAAGGAGCAATTCACTCAGTGGTAATTGTAGTTATCAGTGGAAAGTAGGGCTATACTAAAACCCAATAAACTTAGTGCTTTTCATTCTTGAGCATTTTAACAAGATGAAAATATTGAGAGATTTCTGCCTCCTTTTACTTTCATACTAGCAATATTGGAGGTTTATAATGTTGAATTCCACATTTGCCTTTTGCATGGCTCAAGAAAATCTGAAGGAAAAACAGTCACTGAAGGGCCTGTGCTGAGGACAACCATTATTCTTTTGTCTCTACTAAATTTTCAGTTTCCCACCCAAAGCCTAAGCTCTCAGATACTTACTGCGTTCTTTGCATGTTTCTCTGGGTACCATTCCTTTTTTGAATGACATTGTAGGTGTTTCAGAATTACTAGCCTTTCCCTTCAACTTGACTCTATTTCATCTATCACAGACTCACCTGTCCTTTCCTTATTTTCATGATTTCAACAGCAGAATAGAAAAAATTTGAACTATTTATTGGATTGTTTCATAAAATCAGAGAAATAGAGAAGGTTCTAATAAACACTTTGAGCAGTAAAAAAGGGATACATATTATTTATATATTTCAGTTCTAAAATTTCTATGTGGTTTTTTTGTACATTTTCTGTATCTCTGCTATTTCTTGAATCTTGTTCTTTGTGAGTATGTCTTCTTTTGTGTCTTTGAGCATTGTTATAAAAACTGCACTAAAAATTCTTATCTGTTAATTCCAACATTCAAATAAACTTGAGTTTGGTCTCTATAGCTTGTTTCCATTTAGGATAGAATATATTTTCTTGTTTCTTTGTAATTGAACTGATTTGATATTTTACTGAAATTTTAAAAATGTTTTTATTTTAACATTAAGTAAAATGTCAACTAAGCTTAACTGTAAGACTACATCTCCATTGTGATAGGCAGAAGCTCAAAATCTAGTTTGTTTATTTTAGTCTGTCAGGTTCTTGAAGCTGTACTTTGCATGGATGATATGGTATCCATAATAATGGTCTTCTGATGACGACCATGTACTTATCTGTGGAACCTGTGGATATGGTTCCTTCATTAAAAAGAAGAAGAAATTTTCAGATGAGATTAAATTAATAACTTTGGGATGGGAATATTATCCTAGGTTAGGGAGATAAGCCCAATCTAATGATGTGCAACCTTAAAGTAGTAGAGAACTTTCTTATCTGAAACTAGAGACTAGGGAGATGCTACCACAGAAGAACAATCAGATGCAATATTGCTACCTTCAAAGACTGAAAATGATGGCCAAGAGCCAAGGAATTCGGATAGCACCTTGAAGAAAAATTTCATTAATAAAGAAATAGATACAATGAAAACAGAAGTAGTCCACTTGCAATACTCAATCAACCAAATCAAAGGCTCAAGGGAAGAAATTAATAACAGATTAATTTCTGTAGAAAATAGAACCTTTGCCCTTAAAGAAGGAACTTCCAATGATGAGGACAGGCTGAGTTAGCTTGAACACACAGATGACAGAAAAGAAAAGAAACTCACAAAACATGAGCAGAAATTTTAAAAATATCTGGGATGAAATCAGAAGAAACAATTTAAGAGTAATTGGGATACAGGAAGAAAAAGAAATGAAAATGAATGGTGTAAAGAACATTCTCAATGAACAAGCTAACAAAAATTTTTACAAAATCAGAATAGTGTCAGATATGCTCATCCTAGAAGTTTACAGAACATCCAACAGACCTTGTCAAACGTGAAACTCAAAGAGACACATCATATTCAAAAATGTATAAAATTGAAATCAAGAGTATTAAAACCTGCAACAGAGAAATGCCAAATCACATTCAGAGGCAAAACAATAAAGATTACCTCTGACTTTTCAGGACAGACTCTAGAAGGAAGAAGATCCTGGAAGGAGAGATTTTTCAATGTCTGAATGACCACAGCCTGTAGCTGAGAATGCTATACCCAGAAAAACTCAGCTTCAAATTTGAATGGGGAAATAAGAACATTCTTTGATAAGATCAAACTTGCAGCATTCATGAACAGAAAACAAGCATTACAAAAAAATTCTCAAAGATAAACTCCAGGTAGAAGAACAGTCAAATAATCCTCAAAACCCACAAACAGGGGAAATTCAATAAAACCACATGCTGTCAATAGACAATCAAGACAGCACAGAACATACTAATGAAACATAATTACTAGGAAACACAACCACATGCCTTCTGGTATATATATATATATATATATATATATATATATATATATATATATATATATAATGGAGTTACACTCAGCTATTAGAAATGATATTATGGCCTTTGAAGGTAAATGGATGGCAATGGAAGAAATTATGCTGAGTGAAATTAGCCAAACATTTTCCCTCATTTGTGTGGGCTAGAGCGGAGCCCAGGGTTGGGTGAAAGGTAGTCAAACTCTTATACTAGAACCACGAAAGGAGTAGCAACACATAATCTAGGGGAACCATAGATAAGCACAGCAGGTGGTGAAAGAAAGAGGTCAAGGGAAGGGGAGAGGGAGGGAGGTTAGGGAGGGATGCAGGGAGATACTAAACAATGTAGCAGACTCTTTATACCCCTTAGAAACGGAATATTATTTATGCAATCATTCAATTCTAGAAAATTCACACTCATACACACACACACATATATATATATATATATATATATATTTATTTATTTAGTTATTTATAACTGTTATGGGGGAATATATACATATATATACAAATAAAACTGTTATGGGGGAATATACAAGAATCAAAAGACTGGTATGTGATTTCATTCAGTCTCATATCTTTTTTTGATAAAATCACCCGTACTTGGGTAATTACAAATTCATACTTTGGTCTTCTTCCTTGTTTTCCAGACTTTTAATGCAAATGGCTACTTGAAATTGCTTGGTAGTTTAATAGGCATATCCAACTCACCATGGGCAAAGAAAAACCCTCACTAACTCTCCCAAATCTGCTCTTTCCAGTGTCTCAATACATGACACAATACACAATACATGACAACTTCATCATTGCAGATACTCAAGCCCCAAAGTTGGTGTCATCTTTTCCACATCTTTCCTTTCCAGCCCATGTAACCATTCAATAAACTTTCAAAATACTCTCAGGATTCAGCCATATCTGATCACCTTCACTTCTAGCAATCTAGATAATTCCAGGTGTATCCCAACCAACATCCATTTTCATTATTGTGCTTCTAAATTCTCTTAATCAAAGAGCACTGAGAACTATCCTTGGAAACCTAAATCACTTTACAATCTGATATCTTCCAACAACTTTCAATAGCACACAGAGGAAAAACCAAAGTACATACAATGTCCTGTAAATCACTACAGAATTGGATTCTTTTCCTATGGTTACTGTCATCTACTTCACTCTATTCCAGCCCCACTGATTTCTTGGTTTCCTTGAATAAGCCAAGCATATTTCTCTAGATATCTATAATGATTTAAATCCTCACTTCCTGTTGGTCTCTAATCAAGTAACTTTTCAACATGTATCTTTTGAATATCATGTACAACAATCTCTGTAATCCATTAACCTCATTAGTGAATGTCATTGCACTCATTATCATTGTCTATTATTAATTGTCTATTATCAATATTATTATCTTTGCCTATTTGTGCACTGTGTTTCTGTTTAACTGTAAGCTTTATGAGGGAAGGTATTTTCTGGAAGACCTGCAAGAAGATGTGACACACAGTAAGTTTCCAACTCATATTAATTAAAAGCAAAAAAGTAGATGGATGAAAGAAGACAGATTCAATTTAACCCATTATTGCATCATTAACCTAATAGGAGAGGAAGCACTCAAGGGAATCTGGTACCTGAATGATTTGGGGAATCAACAGAATGCAGCAAGAGCAGAGCAGCATCTTCCTCCCCCCAATTCACATACATCATAACTCTTTATGATTTCTAGAATCAAGTTATTAATGTGATTTTTTCAGGGATGCACACACATGTCAATAATTTAAAAACAATCAGTGTTTTGGAAAGCACAACACTTTTTGGCTCAGAAATGGATAAAATGCTTTTCTCTGGGCCAAATAAAAGGGTAGTATAGTAAAGAAAAGCTTAAAACTACATTGCAAATATAGCAATACTTTATTTTTATTTAATATGCCTGTATTTGCACATATAGCAAAAGTAAAATGACTTCAAGTTATTTATTTTTGATAGGTTTTTTGATGAATATTTTTACAGATATACCCCTCATAATTAATCTGAATTAAACTTGATCATTGATAAGAAGATATTAAAGAGATTGGCTAATGACATTTGAATGTACAGAAGAAACTATTATAACTTTCAAAAATCATAAATCAAAAAATAAATCTTTTTTTATAATATCTGTATATGCTCTACATCAAAATGCTGCGATCAACCCATTGGATCATTATAAAAACTGAATTAAAATCCATCCATCTTTTTTATTGCACTTCTGCAGTGTTTCTCAAATCAAGGGAAATTTAATAAATCTTTGAAGGACTTAATAAAAGAACAGAAGATTTATATATCTAATAAAAATTTTATTCAGTTCTGATGGTTTTAATTTGTTTCCATATGTCTCCTTATCATCTATTAGACATCATTTTTTCTCAAAATACAGAATAGAAATCAGTTTGAAAATAGTTTTTATAGGAAAAATGTACAGATTACTCAAGTATTCCCTATGTATATCATTTTAAAGTGTGGTGAATTTGAGAGAAGCTTACACAATCACAGTGCATTAGGGGAAGTTCTTATTGACTGGTGAAATTCACATCAGTTTTGTGATTTTTTTTTAAACCACTGTTTTCTTCAGATCCACACAGATTTTCCCTCAGGGTTTCAAAGAATAAAGGAGAGTAAAAATTAAGAATTTCAGAATGCATTTGAAATTCATTTATGTAACTTAACTATGGAATACAAGACTCAGCTTCTTTCCATTTTTAGCAGCAAAGAGACTACTTTACTTATGAATATTTCATAGTATGTCAAATTGTGTTGTAATTCTTTTTAAGGAGATTTAAGTGAGTTCTCATTTAAAAGTTCTTGGGAGTATTTATAGCTCATCAATTAAGAACTAAGATCAATTATAAAGGAATGTGTAACATTAACCATTGCTGATAATTGGAATGTGCCTTTTCAGATTATAAACTCTGAGACTTGAATGGTGGGGATGATTTTGTTTCCTGCAGGTAATATCAGGTGACAGTAGTAATATTAATTTTCCCCAACAAAGTAAGCCCTTCCTTTGAGGACCAGAAGAAAGGTTATAAAAGTGACACAGGCACAACATAAATAAGAAGTCAGGACTGGTGCAAGATTTCTTGAGCTCCAGCACTTACCGAGAGCTCAATGTAGTGACTGTTCCAGCACCAAATGGGAAACCTCTATGCTACTCCTCTTTTCCCATTTAACTATTTATGTGACTTTGGACAAACCACTTAAACTTCTGGAGCCTCATTTTTTATTATTTTTTAAAATACCAAGAGGACTTCCATTAAGAAACTGTGTTCAGGTTTATTATTGTCATTATTTCAGAAATGTAAATACATGCTATTTCCCCATAAATAATTAAACTTTAAAATACATATTAAATGCAATTTATTGTTAACAAAAATGTTTTCCACATATCCTAAGATCAAATTATCACAATTTAATAAATTTTTCAATTTCTTTTGCACTTGAAAAATCTACATATAAATATCAAGAAAATAAAAGAAAATCTAATACAGTTGGGCCACATAGTACTTTATCTTTTGCTAATAATTGAGTTTCTTATGAATTGCATAGTAAAACTTATTTGATTTAGTTATCAATTACTTCACTCACTAGTGAAAGAATATTTTGAGGGAGTATGTACTTTCCCGTAATATTTAGATCCACCTTTTTCTAAAGACAACCCTAAGTCATAGTTAGGCATCCACTTCATAGTACACTCCTCTGTGTCTTATTATATTCTTTTTTTAATTAGATGTATATAGAGATACAATTGAGGGGGAAACATTATCAAACCATCAATGACCAATGTATATATACTTAGTTATGCAGGGTTAATGCCAAATCAAGGATGCCCAGCTTGGGTTTCCCCTGTTGCTGTTTCCCCCAGAAGAACTCCTGTGTTAAATGGGTATCTCTTCTGAGATGGTTCCCCCATATTCCCACTCTCCAGTCTCCTAGGAGTTCTTCCTACACCGTCCACCCTCCCCATCCCCCTCCCTACGCTGCCTCCAAGTAACCTAGGGAGCCATCCCCCTATTGCGTTGAGAATCATACAATTTGAAGTTATTGTTAGCTTAGCCGTCTAACCTACTGCTTCCCCATGTATTCTAGCTTTCACAGATGAGAGATACCATTCGGCCCTTGAGTCTTTGAGGTTGGGATACTTCACTGCGCATAATTCTTTCCATCTCCATCTATGTGGCTGCAAAAGCCATAATATCCATAATATCGTCTTCTTTAATGTCCGAGTAGAATTCCATTGTATATAAGTACCAAAGTTTTTGTATCCACTCATTGAGTGAGGGGCATCTGGGTTGTTTCCATAGTCTAGCTATAGTAAATTGAGCTGCTATAAACATTGATGAAGCCATATCACTATAATATGCTGATTCTAACTCTTTTGGGAAAATACCCAGGAGTGGGATAGCTGGGTAATAAGGTGGTTCCATCCTTAATTTTTTGAGGATTCTCCACACTGCTTTCCATAGTGGCTGAACCAGTTTGCAGTCCCACCAAACAGTGTTCCTCTTTTCCCACAGCCTCTCCAGCATCTGTTATTGTTAGAATTTTTCATTTTTGCCACTCTAACAGAAGTGAGGTGATATCTCATTGAAGTTTTGGTTTGCATTTCCCTTATAACTAATGATGTAGAGCATTTTCTCATATATTTATGGACTTTCTGGACTTCCACTGGAGAGAAGTTCCTTCTGAGTTCTTTAGCCCATTTATCGATTGGATTATTTGTGGGTTTGGAGTTTAGTTTCTTTAGTTCCTTGTATATTCTGGATATTAGCCCTCTGTCCGAGGTGTAGCAGGCAAAGCTTATTATATTCTTAACAGCCCATAAATATGTCACAACTGTAGGATGAAGTCTGACAGGTTTAGATTGCTAATGTAGGCTGAACTAGTGAAATCTTCTAGCGCATATAAAAACAATTTCTTCACTGTTTTCACTGTGCTCAAGTTGTAAAAATAAAAAGCATAAGGAATAAACAAAAACATATAGCAAAACAAGAACTGCACATCTTTTATACTCCATTTGGGTTGCAGTATTGTGGAAAATAAATGCAGGTCAGAGAACAAGATAGATAAATAGGCTGACAAGAGTTTTAAGAAAACATGCCTACTAGAGTTTATTGATGTTTATGCATGCCTAATCTTCAACCTTTATATGTTAACTTTATCCTTTCAACATTAGTCTTTTAATTCAATATATTTTCATGAGGAAATTCCTTTTTTTTGTTTGTTGTTTGTTTGTTTGTATCAGGGATTGAGTCCAGGAGTGCTTAAACACAGCCGCATCCTCATCTCTTTTTATTGTTTATTTTGGAGCAGGGTATTGCTAAATTGCTTAGGGCCTTGCTAACTTGCTGAGGCTGGCTTTAAACTTGTGATCCTCCTTCCTCAGCCTCCTAAGCAGTTGGGATTACAGGTGTGTGCGTTGGTATAACTGATTCTTTTTTGTTTTATTTATCTCATTGAGGAGTTGAGTTTTTGTACAATCATAAATGCATATGTAGTAACAATATGATATGCCCCTGATCCTAATCCAGAATCACCCTTACATCATCCACACTCCAGTCTCTTGACTCTTCTATGTTTCTCCCCATAACAGATATAAATGTCCTTATATAATATATACATCTTATATATGTTATATATGTGTATATATGTGTATATAAATATATGATTGTGTATTTTCTAGAATTAAATGATTGCATAAATATTATTTGGCTTTTCTGAGGAGCATGCTACATTATTGATTCCCCTCCTAGATTCCTACCTATTATCCTACCCTCTCCCCTACCTCACTCTTTTTCCCTCCCCACCCCCACACACATCTATGGTTCCCCTAGATTTTGTGTTGCTATGACTTTGGTGGATCTAATACATGATTTTGACTAACTTTCACCCAAGCCTTGTTTTAGTTTGAGCCTCCACAAATAAGGGAAAATATTTGACCCTTGAGTGTCTGAGTTTGGCAAATTTTTTGGATCTATTCACCCAGTGACAGGCATCTGGGTTGATCATAATTTAGCTATATTAAATTGAACAGCTATGAACATTGATTTTTCTGTATCATTGTAATGTGCTGATTCTAGCTCCTCTGGGAAACTCTGGGAAAATACCCAGAAGAGGGATAGCTGGGTCATATGGTAGATCCATCCCTAATTTTTTGAGTACCTTCCACTTTTATTTCCAGAGAGGCTGCACCAGTCTGCAGCTCCACCAACAGTGTGATAGTTCCTATCTCCCCACAAACCCTTCAGTATTTGTTATTTGTATTCTTCAATTTTGCCAATCTGACTAGAGTGAGGTGAAATAATAATGTAGTTTTGATTTATATTTTTCTGATTACTAGTGATTTAGAACACTTTCATTATTTTTTGTATTATATTAAAATGTCTGAATTATATCACTCTTAGCCATAAACAGTAGCACAGATTTTTTTTCAGGATTTCTTTTTAATAGCAATGAGCAATATAGACATTTCTGTTCTATGGAATGTACATTCTAGGGGAGGCTAACAGACCAACATAAGTGAGCAAAATGGACTTATCATTTTCCTCAGTTTGAATAAACTTCAGACCACTTTCTTCTCACCTGTACAAGTGAGGCAGAAAAAGTTAGGCAGTTCAGTGTAGGCAGAATAAATGTGGGTTGATAAGGAGAAAAATAACTGGTCATCTTTCCTGAGAGGGCAAAGACATCCCCCACTGCTAATGAGGGTCTGAAAAGACAGGCCCAGATGCAGACATGCCCTGCTGCTAAGCAAGGAACCACATTTTTTCTATTGGCACCTAAGGCATGGATCAAAGACTGGACCAGAATTCCCCGCACCTGTGTCCCAGGTACAGGGGCAGGGAAGCAGTGACCAATTCAGGAGAGGATGTCATATTAAAAGGACAAAGCTCACTGCCTCCTCAGCTCTGTCCCCTTCCCCCACTCTGGGGGAAGTCTGCTATTTTCCCTGTGCTTTACTTTCTATAATAAAATTTGTCTACTATGCTTGCCTCGGTGTCCCTCAGTTTCATTCTTCGACTCCGAGAGGACACCAACCCGACACCCACATCATCAGCATCATAAGTACCATTTTCCCAGGTACATATAGAATCCTGATCATCTATCCACAGAGATCCCTACTTTCTTTTTTAAAAAATAGTGTTTACTTTAAAAATATATAATTATGAATTATTTCTCTTGTCCTTAGAGATAGAAGTCTTCTCATAGCCTCTCACCAGTTTTACAACCCAGGTCTGTCTTCCTTCAAAATACATTTTTTTAAATTACAAAATGTAGTTCTTGAGAAACAGTAGCCCCATCTACCAGTTTCTGAAAGAGCATAGGAGTCCAACTTAGATGGGTATCTTGGTCCAAGTTGTAAAACATCTCCTATCATAAAGATTTAAAGACGTTTACTTTCCCCTAAGGTAAGTCCAATTAGCATACACAGATGGTATCTGATCCTTGCAACTTCAGTTCTTAAAAACTCTCCAGTCATCCATTTCAGTAAAATTGAATTTAGACTGTGTTTTGGTCTTTCTCCTTTATTGAAGTAGCCTTGATTAAAGTCTTTCAGACCTGTTTAACTTTTTCCAGTGCAATGTTTGCTTTGATACCGTTAACTGTGGGGTAAAATAAAGGAGGGTTGGGTACTAGTGTTGTGAGGAGTGTCTTTGCAATTATAAACAGAGTGGTGGCATTAGTTCAAGGAAAAGGGGACATTTCAGCTGGAAAAAGATTTCAAGGTAAGGGCTAATCTTTGTGGAAAGAGCCTTTCAGACAGAAGCAATTCAAACAGTCAATTGAAAGGCCCTGAGATGTGTTTGACAGTGTGCAAGGGGGCCAGTGTAGCAGTCATAGTGAAGTGACAGAGACAGGGAAATGCAATGGAAATCACAAAAGTCACAGGGGCCAAGTTATAGGGCCTCACTGACAACTACAAATATTTCAGCTTTTACTCAAAAATCAAGAAAACAATTTTCACTGGAAGACAGTGAACAGGAACTGGTCATGATCTGATCTGTATTCTAAAAAAACTACAGCTATCTTGAAAACAGACTCAGATAGTAGCATAGAAGCAGGGATTCAAGTGAGAAGTTTATTGAAAGAATTTAAGACAAACAAAGAAAATAGCTCTTGAATCAATTTAGAGTGGATTTATAGGGAAGTGGGTTAGATTCTGGATATATTTTGAACGTAGATTCAGTAATATTTCCTAGTACATTGAGTTCCAAGGATAAGAAATATTTTAATGGTGGACTAAAGTAAAACTATTGCTCCATTTTGTTTTTTTGTGTAGTGTGTTTTGTCAGTTTTGATATTCTATGCTTGTTTTTGTTTATCCCTTCTTGAAGTATTAAATCCTCAGTAACTGTGATGGCCAGTTTGGGGGAGAAATTCAGGTTAGTTTTAAATGTGTTATGTTTAAAGACATATTTTCAATAATTCAGACTCCACAGACTAAATGAGTAATAGAAAAATTGATTTCAAAATTTTATGTATGTAAACAACAGATTTATACATGAAAAGTTATTAGCTTTGTGCACAGTATATGCATGGCTCTAAAATGTTAATGTAGTCTTACATACACACCTGTAGATATTGACTCTTTCAAATCTAAGGTTGACCTTAACTACTCTAAAGTGATATTGATATAATATTATAATCTGCCTGTATGATTAAAAACTAAAGCTCCAATAACACTTTAAAAAATAATCTCAAGAAATAAACTTCTCATTAGAGATGTTTGATCATAATGCTCAATAAATTACAACTAAGTGGGCTAGAATAATGTAAAATTTCATAACATTTATTATGTTATTAATAAAATCCAAAATAACTATGAGTTTTATTTTTATGAAAATTTAAAAATATTTGATTGTGTGTTTAAAGAAACATATTTCTTCTTTAAATATCTTCAATAAGACTTGTTGATTGCTGTAGTAATTGTGATATGAGACTGAAGTCTTTATTTTTTATGTATATGATGATGCTATACTATGTGAACAGCATGTTCCATGTTAACAGATTATTCAATAATCTTGAGAAAGCTTCTTCCCAAGTTTGAAGCCTTGATTTTATTTAAGCATTCCTCTTCATAACAAACTTACTCTAGTCTTGAAATTTTATAAAACTTGCATATTACTGATTCATATTTGTAGTGGGTTTAATAGGATAGGCTATTTGGAAATAATGTTGGACAGAAGATCTTTCTCTGCAATAGAAGTAGTAAAGATTAAAGTTGCTATTCCTCTGGTTCTTCTATATGATATTAACAGAATTTAAATCTCGCAGCTTCTCACTTTCTTTATTTAAATTCACCTGCTTAGTTAGGCACAGGTCCCAAGTCTCACAGTCTTTACCACTAGAATCCTTAAAATTGCAGTCAAATTCAGTGGCAACTTGGTTACTTATGCCTTTATTTTAACAGATATCTTACCACAAACAAATTGTGGTGATGATTTAATTATTATTCCACTATTTGTCAGAGATTGTCAGAATACTATTTCCTTTTTTAATACACATTTTTAATACTGATATTGATAATAGTGAGGTGCATTGTGACATGATACACACACATAATTTGCTCCATTTCCTTCCTCCGTACCTCCTCTCTCCTTTCCTCCTCCCTTCCTCTGACCCTTTTCTTCTACTCTTTTCCTGTCTAATTTTGTGAGATTCCCCCTTTTTATTATTCCTTTTTCCTTTGTAGCTTCCACATATAATAGAAAACATTCAGTACTTGGTTTGCTAAATCTGGCTTATTTCACTGAGCATGAAATTCTCCAGTTTCATATATTTTCCAGCCAAGGTCATAACTTCATTTTTCTTTCTGGCTGAATAGAAGTTCATTGTGTACATGTACCACATTTTCTTTATCCACGGAATACTATTTTCTATTTTCAAAGAGCTCAGCCACAACTTATCTCTGCCTCCAGGTCAAAAATGTAAACAAACCCCTACTAGAATCCTTTGTCTGTCTCCCTGAAATTACTCCTGATTATTAATGTAGTACTACTGTGCAAATACGTTACTTAGTACTATAGGTCCGGTTAGGAAAACAAGATCCACAAGGTTTATCAAAAAGAAAGATTTTATGAACAGAATTGGTTACCAAAGTGTTAGGAGGCTGAAAATTCAGAAAGGATGCTGAAGTCATCTAGAGTGCTTCTTCTTTATTTTTTTTTAAAGAGAGAAGGACAGAGAGATAGAGAGAAAGAGAGAATTATTTTCATTGAGTTTTTCACATGGCTTTCGTTGCTCTGACACTTAGTTGTGTATGTGGGTGCTGGGGTTTGAACTCGTGTATGCCGTGCACATGCCAGGCAAGTGCCATAACTGCCCAGCCATCGCTCCAGGCCCTAGAGTGCTGCTTGAAATATCTATAACCACTATGTCTGGGGAGACACCATGAAACAGGAGTGGAGGACCAGAACACGGAAACTGAAGGGAGCTGAAGGTACGGTGCTTGGCTTTTGGTGGGGGGGTAATTAAACAGCTGATCAGACATCTGAGCAAGAGATGTGACCCAGAAGATGCTCAGCATGAAGGTAGTTGCACTCTGGGAGAGGGAACATGGCCAAGCATATATTTTGAATGTAAAGAGGATATAGTGCAAGGTGAGACTATTATAAATGATGCTGGCCAGGACTTGAAAATGGGGACACACTGTCTTATTCCATCTTCCCCATGTTTAATCTCCTGCTTGGACTTCCATGGGCAGAACTGAAAGAGCTTGGATGTGTTTCACATTACATAGATGTGAAAGTGTTAGAAAATTAGCTTGCAGGTTCCATATTTCCACATCACAGATCACAGAACAGCTTGGAGCTGAAAGACAATTGGTAACTTACCAGCAGTATACATGAACTTATCTATCATGTTTTATGATATGATAGTATAATGTCAGGGATCTCCTTTTCAAAGAAAAAAGAAATTAAGGCAAATGTAATTTGAAATCTGCCCAAATTTATATAGCTGAAAAGTTCAGTACTCAGATTTGATACCTAGCATAATATGTTAGAAAGGAAACAATAAAATGTTAAAATGCTTGTGATTTTTAAATCATGATAGAAAACTAATTTAGTTTACCTAGATGATTACTGCAAACACTGGACTTAATATGTGCTGCATTATTAATTGCTTTAAATATGTAGTAATTCCTTTAAATATTTAGTCTGATTTATATGCCTGACTATGAATTTAGCTATATGATATAAATGAAGAATAATACAGAAAATGTGGCATGCAAAAAATCAATTCAAAATTCTACACCTGAGTAAATACTGTACCAATACCTGTTTACTGTTTAAGAAAAGTACCATGATAATGTAATATATTATACTGGGGAAAGCTAAGTGAAGGTACTGGGGAAGTCTATACTAGTTCTGTCATTTCCTGTGAGTCTTAAATTCCTCCAAAACAAAACAAATGTAGAAAATTAACTCAAAATCCTAAACAGTGGTTAAAAATGATTTTTTTATTCTGAGCAGATTTCTTTTTTTTTAATTTTTTATTTTTTTTAATTTTGAACAACCTTACAAGATTTTAACAAAATAAT
This sequence comes from Aplodontia rufa, assembly GCA_004027875.1. Taxonomy (NCBI): domain Eukaryota; kingdom Metazoa; phylum Chordata; class Mammalia; order Rodentia; family Aplodontiidae; genus Aplodontia; species Aplodontia rufa. The sequence goes on along the minus strand of PVKS010029267.1, from coordinate 3,866 downwards.
ATAAAATGTGTATATATTCTGGATATTGCAGTTATCCCCAGGAGTGCCCCCACAATTACCCTCCCTTATCCCTCCCTTCCCCTTCCCACTAAATGATTTTAAGTTTAAAATGAGACAGTATGAGCTTGCATTAAAATTTTCTATGGTTTAAATGTATTCACCAAGTCCAAAGGTTGGAAACAACACCCAACACAACAGGGTTAAGGAGAGAGAGCTTTATCTCAGAATTTGGTTCAATAACATGGGAGTGAATTTGCTATGAAGCAAGTTCATCTCTCTCTTGCTCTAGCCCTTCCTCATCCTTCCTGCTTCCACATAATTGATGCAGTGCCTAGGTCATCACCAGATTCCAGCACCAGGCTCTTGGACTTCCAAGACTCTAGACCACAAGCCAAATGAATTGTCATTCATTATAAAATGCCCACTCTGTGGTATTATGTTGTGGCAGTATTAAATAGTCAAAGGCAGATATGTAAATTATAATATGATATTTATCAAACTACTGGGTTATAAATAACAATAATTGCTACCTTGAACAGTTAATATTCAAGACACAGTGCTAATTTTTTGCCAAAATTTTATGACACTTCTAGCAGTTATTTTCATCTCATATCATCAATAAGGAAACGGAGGCTCAAAAACTTCTTTGTCTAAGATAACGCAGTTGGAAAATATCAAATCCAAAGCCAGTGCCATTTTCATTACAACTCCTTGCCTCTCACAGAATCCTAATGTTTTAATTGAAGAGCTCCTGTTGTTTCCCTCACCACACAGCAACATTGTCATGTGGTTCTGTAAGGTTTCTTCTTGATAGTCCAAAAAGAGTTATACATAACATAATATACATCTTGTTCCCTACAATACCTTTGTAAATTATGTGCTGTGTATAGTTGAACAACCAGAACAACCTAAAAATGAACAGTTGCTTAATAAACCTAGGATGTTTAGAATTCTTAGAACACCCATTCATAGACCCCCATAAGGATAAATAAATGAAACCTCTAGGAGACACATACACCGTATGCTTAATGATATAATTCCTTTGCTTACATATTCATGCAAACATTTTTATAGAAATGACATACTAATTGACTGGAACTCATAGTGTTATTAAACTGCATATCTGACAAATTCACTATCATCATCATAAACATTTGTGTTTGACAGATATCCTGCATTGTCTCTCTTGTTATGTAGGTAAACAGAGAGACTTATTTGCATGCTATTTAGAACATCAAGTAATAATTTCATAACAAGGCAAATTATTTTTATTTGACACTGAATTTGGGGCTTTAATTAATAATTCAAATAACTAAATGGTTCATTTATTAAAACGAAATCAAATCTCTCATAAATTAATATCCTAGCTCACATTTTTATCACTCATGTTAAAAGAACAAAATAAATTTCATTTGGAAATTTATAGTTTGCCCTATTTTCTTTATTTTATTTCAAAATTGTAAGGAAGGATATTGCTGAGACGTTTTTATCACCCATATTGAAAATACTGCATTGGGCATGATTTCATAGAAGTGTGATCAAAAATGTGTTACATACCCACTTATCCTACCCATTGGATAATTTACCCTGGATTACATTTGCATGCTTGATAATTTGATAACCACTACACATATGAACAGTTCTGTAGTTTTCAGAGGTCATTGATATGCAATGTAGTAAGAAACCCTTCAGAGTCATCATTTGTATGTTGAATAGCAGTTCAGAGTTAAAGACAAGAAAATTGAAGCCTAGAAAATGTAAAAAGTAACCCCAAAGATAAAAGAAATAAACATTATGAGGTAGTGATAGCTTTATGACTTTTGGGAAAACTGCTTAAACTTTCTGTGTTTTAGTTTTCACATGTCTAAAAAAATTGCATCTATGAATATGAAATATGTTAACATATAAATCAAAGAGTTTGTTATATATTAAGGTACATAATAAGGGTTTTTAATATTTAACATGGTCTTACATATTGGAGAGAATCGTTGTTACACATTCATGAATATATGGATATTGACAAAGTAAGTTAAGGCTGATCCTAGTCCACGGTCTACCCTCTGACCACTCCCTGTTCCCATGTTTCCCCTAATTTACCCCATGTTAGTTGGACTTCTTATGAGAGTTGAGGGTTCCCAGCTGCACATATTAAGGTTTTGTCACCTCTCTCCTCTACTGCACTACTTACTACCTTCATTGCCTTCAGAATCAATTTTGTAGAATAGTTTTTCTTGCTCTCTAGACTTTTATACAGCGCCTTTGTCTAGCTTTGTGCACTTTTTCTCCAGCATACAATGCTAGTTTTAGTCAAGTACTCTGTTATTAACCCTTTTCATTTCTCCTTCTGAGCATTCACTGAGCAATCCTGTCTTTAACTGGGGCCTCACCCTTTAGTATTACACCAATGCTAGCAGCCAAAGTATCTCTTTTTCTGTTCCCATTATAAATGTCAGAGTCTCTGAGATGCCTTTCTGTATTTCCCAGGCCTTATAATAAGTTAAAATGTTGTCACCATTTTGGAAATGCAAAATTACTGAAGAAAATTAAAGCACTTTTCTCAAATTATATGTCCCATCCTCATCACTAACCCATAGGTTATATAGGGTTCCAAGTCTTTTCAATTCACTAATTTATGACAGTGTCCTTTAGCATGGCAGGCACATTTCTGATCTTCAGTTATATTAGCTAACTGATTATTGAACTGAGATTTGAATTCTATAAATGAATATCCACAACGATTTGCAAATATGAACCCTAACAACTCAAGTCTCTAGAGTATACATTTATAAAGTTAATATTATGTACATTTATCAGTCTCTATATACACCCATGAATTTATTGCTTGTGCAACTATTTGGGTATAAGAAATTACATTTGCAACTTGTCCAAGAAATTTTTTGATGTTTATAGCCTAAATAATGGATTTTGGAGTAAACTTAATTCCCATTGGTCTAGCGAAAAAATGATTGAAATTACTTACCCTTTGCTTTATTTGTAGCCTGAAGCATTGAAATTCTGTACTATTGCTGTAACAGGAATAATTTATCTGTTAAAAATAAATAATAAACATTAGCCAGATGTGGGGTTTCATGTCTGTAATACCAATAGCTTGTGAGGCTGAGGCAGGAGGCTTGAAAGTTCAATGCCACCTCAACAACTTAGCCAGGCCCCGAAAAATTTAACAAACCCTGTTTCAAAATACAAAATTATAAAAACGGTCTGATGGTTTTGATCAGTGGTGAAGTACCCCTTAGTTCAATCCCTGGTACAAATGAAAAACAAAAATAAAAACACACACACACATTATATTTGGATAGAAGAAGCAATATTTGGTAACAAAGTTTTTAATGTATAACAGGGAACTACACTGCACAAAAAAGTTGCTTTTTTGACAAATATATGATAATAATAAAAATGAAACTTTGTTTTAGATGAGCATTTTGAGTTTTTAGATCTCCTTGGCTTCTGAGGAAACTCTGCTAAGATCATGGCTCACTCCCCTGTTAACTATCTGAAAAGTAAAGGTAGTCCCCATTCCTCCACTGACAAAAAGCTGGGCCCTTAACTGCTGGAACACCAGCTATAAACTGGTCAGGCTCCCACTTTCTTTAAAACCTTTCCCCAATGTGTCCCAGTGGAAGTTAAAGAGAAAGGATCTCATGTTTCACTATATTCGCATAGTTGTCTCTGCTTTTTGATATAAAATATGTTTCATTATGGCCTTAATAAGAATTTGTAATTTTACTTACTCCAAGTATTTATATTTTATTAAAAACATACTCATTTCTAAAAGTTCATATGGCTGCTCCACAGACAACTTTTGTATTTCTTATCATTATTGTCATCTTTGTCAAAAAGTAGAGTTT